>LR753338.1:429815-607315 GCA_902729485.2 Mus minutoides
GTCATTGCTCACACAGAATAAGCAACGGTTTATTCTGGAGGCAAACATGGTTCAGGAAATCAGATTTGGATTACCTCAAATAACATGTTTTAAGAAAGCAACAGTTCATGAAGTTTTCATAGCAACAGAAATAAATTTATAGTAACAAATAAATTTATTGCCGGGCATGGTGGCACACACCTTTAATCCCAGCACTCGGAGGCAGAGACAGGCGGATTTCTGAGTTCAAGGCCAGCCTGGTCTACAGAGTGAGTTCCAGGACAGCCAGGGCTATAAAGAGAAACCTTGTCTCAAAAAAAAAAAAAAAAAAAAAAAAAAAAGAAAAGAAAAAAAATAAATTTATCAATCAGCACATTTCTTAAATACATAGGTGAAACCATCAAAAGGCTAGTTTCACACAGTAGGCAGAGTCTTGGCTATAGGATCTACAGCTAAAGGGCCTAGGATGTGCTGCAGTCTCTAAGATAGAGGTCAGCAGGCTATGAAGTCCACATGATACTCCCCTAAGGATGGGTTCTATTGACTGTGACCTAAAGATAAACAGTCTAGAGGAGGGGAGCGTCTGGGATAAACTTTTGGGTAAGGTCTACTGCTACAGCCAGGTTGCTGTGGCCATGTAGCCATGTATTGTAATGCTAATTCTGTATGAAAAGTCTAGGCTTAAGAGTGAATTCTCAGCCCCGCAGTTTAATCCCAGCACTTGGGAGGCAGAGGCAGATGGATTTCTGAGTTTGAGGCCAGCCTGGTCTACAGAGTGAGTTCCAGGACAGCCAGGGCTATACAGAGAAACCCTGTCTCAAAAAACCAAAAACCAAAAACTAAAAAAAAAAAAAAAAAAAAGAGTGAATTCTCACCTTTACAGGCTTTTATTGTACAAACCTTGTTCCTTGATTTGAAACTATTGATTAAATGTAATTGGCTGTAGCCAATTACTGGAGGAATCAGAGGTAGGTGGGTTTTGAGTTACCTGGTTAGGGGTGGAGAAAAGAGAGGAGAAAGAAGAGACCAGAGAGGACAAGGAGGAGAGGATGAAGCCACAGTCTGAGTATATCCTGTCCCTCAGTTCATCTGCCAGGTCCTGGAATTTACAGCTGTCTCACTTATTAGTCCTAATGTTCATCTACAGGAAGACGGGAATCAACTTAGATCGTGTTCTAATAAGCCCAGTATAAGAAAAGAAGCAGAAGAATTTGGCCAGGTTGAGTTTTGAATGCTGAATATGAATTGACAGAAATGGTTAAGGTGCATCAGAGATAGAGCGATACTGCTTAAACCAAAACCAGCAAGATTCATAAATCATTCTGAAGACATGACTGGAGAGACAGAAGACACTTGCTTTCTTCTCTTTACAGTTTTAAATGTATTAGCAGTTTTTGTGTGCACACTTGTGCACAGGTGCACACCTTGGTGCTTGTGTGTGAAGTTAGAGAACAATTTGAAGGAGTTGATGCTTCTCTCTTTCCACTTTTATGTAGACTCAGGGGCTGAACTCAGGTTGCCAGGCTTGAGGTGCGAGCACCTTTACCAGACAATCGCCTTTACTGCCTGCGCATTCTCACCAGCCCCATTGTCTGCTTTTCTTGTGTTCTTGTTTTTTGGGTTTTTTTTTAAAGATTTATTTATTTATTTTATGTATATGAGTACACTATAGCTACACAGATAGTTGTGAGCCTTCATCTGGTTGTTGAAAATTGAATTTAGGACTTCTGCTTGCTCTGGTCAACCCTGCTCGCTCAGTCCCTGCACTTGGGAGGCAGAGGCAGGCGGATTTCTGAGTTCAAGGCCAGCCTGGTCTATAAAGTGAGTTCCAGGACAGCCAGGGCTACAGAGAAACCCTGTCTTGAAAAACCAAAAAAAAAAAAAAAAAAAAAAAAAAAAATCACTTTCCATGTAGCTGTAATTGCAGTCTTATGCCCTCCAGTCAACTGTTCCTTTCAGTTAACTTATTCCATGTCAATCACTCTATTTTCCCTTAGAGACTCCTGAGAACAGCATGCTTATTGTCCTTTAAAAAGGAAACTGGCAAAATTTGAGAAAAGAGTCATTAATTCCTTATTGTAACTCACTGGAGGTTTAATGGGATGTTAATTGCAGGACATAATTTATATTAGACTATGATTGAGGTATAAATAACCTTACTTTAACCTTAGTTTAAAATTTTCAGCTACTTACATTCTTGACTATGTAATCATTCTTGGATAATTTTTTTTTTTTTAAGCAGTGAGAAAAGCTGTATTATTTCACATAACAGGAAGCCGATGCTGGTGGCTTCATGGTTGGTGAAACCTTGTTCATTTAGCAACTTAGCAAGGTCTCTAGGTTGCTTTGTTCTCTGAGGTCAATGTTCCTCCTTGCAGAAGATGGGGAGAAACTCCGGGCATTCTTACACAGATGAGGACAGGCAAAGGAAGATCTACTTCTCCCACGTGTAAGTACTCATCAAAAAGAAAACCTTCCCCAAAGGCTCCTAGGGACTTCTCTTCCCATTGGACAGTTGGAACAATTTTAAAACATCCTCTTAGGTTGAGAATTTCTCATGATGGGATTTAAGTAGTTGTTTTCAAAGCTTATTAACTCGGAAGTTAAGTTAAATGGAGAAGGAAAATCCGAGTGTTTCACATTGACAATTAAGCTGCATGGCTGTTTTAGATCCAGACAAAAATCATAAGTAATTTAGGTAATTTTCAACAAAATTATCTCAGTAAAGTTCATGTGCTTTAAGTATTTAAGCATCAAATTTCATCTAGATCAATGCCCTATTTTCTGACAATTCAATGTATTTTCCACAGATTTGGAATTTTAAATTGGACAAAATATATAAATGCTACGATTATCTCAATGTCAATATTATGTTTAAAAATAATCTTGCCGGAGGGTGAAAGGCTTTTATATAGGAAAGTCATGCATTTCTGACTAGGGTCATTTATGTTTCTCTTGCATTAACTCGATTTTGACAAGCTTACGACTGAGCTCCAGAGCACAAGGATGTGGCTGTTACCACCAGTTCCTACCAGTTCCCACCAGTGTTCTGTTAGAACACCTAGGAGATCTTCAAGTCACTCTCCACTATAAGCAAAGACTGATGGCTAAAGGGATTAATTTACTAATGGGAGTTACATGTGGAAGTAACGATTTCAGAGTCTGACCACCTGGAGAAAAATAATATCTACATGTATTTCTAGAAATAATAACTTTCTTTTTGAGACATGGTCTCTGTATTTAGTCCTTTAACTCACCGTGTGGACCAGGCTATTCTCAAACTCACAGAGATCCTCCTGCTTCTGCCTCTAGAGTGCTGGAATTAAAGGCATGCACTATCATGCGGGCTGGAGCTCAGCATTTAAGAGCACTGACTGCTCTTCTAGAGGTCCTGAGTTCAATCCCAGCAACCACATGGTGGCTCACAACCATCTGTAATGGGATCCGATGCCCTCTTCTGGTGTGCCTGAAAACAGCTACAGTGTACACAGTGTACTCATATACATAAAATTAATTAATTAATTTTTAAAAATGCACCACTATACCCAGCGAAATACTAAGCTTTTTATCAATTAGTTTTTATTAGATATTTTCTTAATTTACGTTTCAAATGTTATCCTGAAAGTTCCCCCCCACCCTGCGCCCTGTTCCCCTGCCCACCCACTCCCACTTCTTGATCCTGGCGTTCCCCTGTATTGGGGTATATAAAGATTACAATACCAAGGGGCCTCTCCACCCAATGATGGCCGACTAGGCCATCTTCTGCTACATGTAGAGCTAGAGACACATGTTCTGGGGGTTCTGGTTAGTTCATATTGTTGTTCCTCTTCTAGGGTTGCAGACCCCTTCAGCTCCTGGGGTTCTATCTCTAGCTTCTCCATTGTGGGCCCTGTGTTCCATTATATAGATGATTATGAGCATCCACTTCTGTACGAGACAGGTATATCAGGTTCCCTTAAGTAGGCACTAGCTGTCCTATGTAATAGTGTCTGAGTTTAATGACTGATTATAGGATGGATCCCCCCTGGTAGGGTAGTCTCTGTATGGTCCATCCTTTCGTCTTAGCTCTAAACTTTGTCTCTGTAACTCCTTTCATGGGTATTTTGTTTCCGATTCGAAGGAGGAATGAAGTATCCACGCGCTAGTCTTCCTTCTTGATTTTCTTGTGTTTTGCAAATTGTATCTTGGGTATTCTAAGTTTCTGGGCTAATATCCATTTATCAGTGAGCACATATCCAATGACTTCTTTTGTGATTGGGTTACCTCACTAAGGATTATATTCTCCAGATACATCCATTTGCCCAAGAATTTCATGAATTCATTTTTTTTAATAGTGGAATAGTACTCCATTGTGTAAATGTACCACATTTTCTGTATCCATTCCTCTGTTGAGGGACATCTGGGTTCTTTCCAGCTTCTGGCTATTATAAATAAGGCTGCTATGAACACAGTGGAACATGTGTCCTTTTTACCAGTTGGAACATCTTCTGGGTATATGCCCAGGAGAGGTATTGCAGGATCTTTCGGTAGTACTATGTCCAATTTTCTGAGAAAACGCCAGACTGACTTCCAGAGTGGTTGTACAAGCTTGCAATCCCACCAGAAATGGAGGAGTGTTCCTCTTTCTCCACATCCTCGCCAGCATCTGCTGTCACCTGAATTTTTTATCTTAGCCATTCTGACTGGTGTGAGGTGGAATCTCAGTGTTGTTTTGATTTGCATTTCCCTGATGATTAAGGATGTTGAACATTTTTTCAGATGTTTCTCAGCCATTCGGAATTCCTCAGTTGAGAATTCTTTGTTTAGCTCTGTACCCCATTTTTTAATGGGGTTATTCGTTTTTCTAGAGTCCGGCGTCTTTAGCTCTTTGTAGATATTGGATATTAGTCCCCTATCAGATTTAGGATTGGTAAAAATCCTTTCCCAATCTGTTGGTGGCCTTTTTGTCTTGCTGACTGTGTCTTTTGCCTTACAGAAGCTTTGCAATTTTATAAGGTCCCATTTGTCAATTCTTGATCTTGCCGCACAGGCCATTGCTGTTCTGTTTAGGAATCTTTCCCCTGTGCCCATCTCTTCAAGGGTTTTCCCCACTTTCTCCTCTATAAATTTCAGTGTCTCTGGTTTTATGTGGAGGTCTTTAATCTATTTAGACTTAAGCTTTGTACAAGGAGATAAGAATGGATCAATTCTCATTCTTTTACATGCTAACAGCCAGTTGTGCCAGCACCATTTGTTGAAAATGCTATCCTTTTTCCACTGGATGGTTTTAGCTCCCTTGTCAAAGATCAGGTGACCATAGGTGTGTGGATTCATTTCTGGGTCTTCAATTCTATTCCATTGATCTATCTGTCTGTTGCTGTACCAGTACCATGCAGTTTTTTTTATCACAATTGCTCTGTAGTACAGCTTAATGTCAGGCATGGTGATTCCCCCAGAGGTTCTTTTATTGTTGAGAATGGTTTTTGCTATCCTAGGTTTTTTATTATTCCAGATGAATTTGCAAATTGCCCTTTCTATCTCAGTGAAGAATTGAGTTGGAATTTTGATGGGGATTGCATTGAATCTGTAGATTGCTTTCGGCAGGATAGCCATTTTGACTATATTAGTCCTGCCAATCCATGAGCATGGGAGATCTTTCCATCTTCTGAGATCTTCTTCAATTTCTTTCTTCAGAGACTTGAAGTTCTTGTCATATAGATCTTTCACTTCCTTAGTTAGAGTCACACCAAGGTATTTTATAGTATTTGTGACTATTGTGAAGGGTGTTGTTTCCCTAATTTCTTTCTCAGCCCTTTTATCCTTTGTGTAGAGAAAGGCCATTGATTTGTTTGAGTTAATTTTATATCCAGCTACTGCACTGAAGCTGTTTATCAGTTTTAGGAGTTCTCTGGTGGAATTTTTGGGATCCCGAATACTAAGCTTCTAAAAAGTAATTCTGGTTCTATTACCAATGGACAGTTGTTGTTTAGTTCTATTGTATTTAAATCATGAAGTTTTTCCCCTGAGGGGCATTTGCAGATGGCAGCATTGACTCAATTCCTTAGTGGAGAGGCCAGAACCTCTCACAGATCTGCTTACTGCCGGAGAATGCTGAATCCAGTCCATGGTGCCAGAGGTGATGGCTTAAAGTTATGTTTTAAGCTTAAATTAGTGTGCTTAAGAAATGTATAAAACAAAACCACATCTAACCCGTAAGCCCCACTTGCCTAAGGACAAATAACTTCATGGAATGCTGGGTCAGTTGTTCATGTAAGGTAACAACTCACGTTTTCAATTCCATGAGCAAGTTTGGTTGCCCCAACTGCACAGTATATGCTGGATCACACAAAGGCAGGAGACAGGAAAGCAGGAAGTACGTCAGCATGTATACTTGCCCTCAGTTGGTCAAAGGTAGGAAGTACGTAGCCTTGTGGGTTTTGCCTTTATAAACGCCTGACTAAGGTACTTCTGTGCCATTCTCTGGGAATCTAGAGTACAGGCCTGGCTTGTGCCTATTTCCCTGGCCAGTATTTAAAATTAGCTTCATATTTTGATAAAAAATTGTGATAGTGGACTTATTCTTTCCCAGTGGAATTAACAGGAGGTAGAGAAAAATGGGAGAGTTTTCTATAGGCCTCAGATGCTATCTGATGACATTCTTAGCTTGGTGTTGGTGTAAACCAGTGCTCTGCTAAGATAATAGATACCAAAAGGGTTATTTTTTTTCTAGTAGTTACAAGATGTTAGATCAGACAGAGAGCTGTGCAAAGAGTGGCTGTTCCAGAGGAACTAGCCTCCGGACTTGCAATATTCCAGTCTCTCCAGAGCACTGAGGTTCTAATCAGTCTGTATCTGCAGACACAGCTTTTCGCATACTGTGAGGGTACAAAACTAATGAATTTTAAAGATTTTGGATGCACTTTAGGTCAATTTTTGTCCATGATGTAAGTTAAGGACCTGAGTTCATCAACTGCATTTTTTGGGGGTGGTGGGGGTGGTGGGGTAAGGAGTATATGACCATCCTATTTCCACAGCACCATTAGCTGGAAAGTGCCCTTTCTTCCACTGAATGTCTTTGGCAGCCTTGTCGAAAGTCAGGATCCATCGGTGAAACACAGAATTCAAAGTTGTTGGCTTCAGAAGTTTCATTAGTTCCTTTTCTCATTGTTTCACAGAAGCAACTTAGGGGAAAAAGAGATTCATTTGGGCTCCTGGCTTAAGAAGGGGTACTGTCCTTCAGGATGGAAAGGTGTGATAGAGGGACCGTGAGACAGCCGTTACTATTGCGGCTACAGGCAGTTCCATGGAGATGGATGCTAGCATTTAGCTGGCTTCCTCTCTCTTATGCAGTCTGGAACCCAACCCAAGGGATGGTGCCACCTATTGAAAATTGGTGCAGTAAAGAAACCAAAATAGCTACTCCTTAGATGAAAAAAGAAGAGCATTATTTCAAAGTGTCAAAGGCTGTCTCCTGAGAAAGCAAGAAGTGACAAGGGAAAGATGTTCAGGGTTAAATGGGACCAGAAGGAAGTGGGCTTGTGAACTGGAGTGGGGCAGTGAGCAGGGACTGGGGGAGCCTAGGGGCCCACTCGACTTTGTCCAGTCAGCATGCACCGCAGTCAGAGGTTTGTTTATTTTATTTATGTGAGTACGCTGTCACTGACACGCCAGAGGAGGGCACTGGATACTAGCACAAATGCTTGTGAGCCAGCAAATGGTTGAACTCTTGACTTCAGGAAGAGCAGCCTGGGCTCTTAAAGGCTGAGCAATCTCTTCAGCTCCACCACAGTCATGTGTTAATGGCCACAAGTTTCTCTTGCCAGAGATAAGGAGAGTGACTCCCTTTTTTACCAAGCAGGAACTTTCTTTAAGCCCTGAGGGGAATAGGGGCCTTTGTCTAAATATCCAACCTACCGGGGAGGAACCTTTCTCAGGGGACCAGACACCAATATTCAGGGTGGGGCATCTCTCCTCTCTGAGAACTCCCTCAAAGACACCCTGAAATGTATCTCCTAATGTTGGAAAACTGAAAACCACCCACACCCCAGAAACAGGTGCTCTCATTCCCCTCCTGCCTAAAATGTCTCAACATCAGTGTAACATGCATCCACTGTTGCCACAGGTCCTGTCTTTTCCCTATGAGCATGCGCAATACCCTTTATAAAGCCCCACCGTCATAGCCTGCCCTCTCCCTTTTCCATCCCAGCTCAGAGGCATAATCCCTCCTCAATAAATCTCTCATGAGGTCTCTGTGTGGTGTGATGTGACATTCCTTGGCCTCCTGACCACCACAAAGTACTAGTCATCCTTTGTAATAGTTAATTCCTTATATCTTATATTAAATGTTTTTTTTTTTAAGATTTATTTATTTATTTACAATTCAGCCATTGCCCACCTCCTGGCCCCTCCTCTCACAGTTCCTCATCCCATTCCTCCTCCCCTCAACCCCCAGCCTTGAGAGGATGCTTCTCTACCACCAGGCCTCCCCCTCCCTGGGGCCCCAAGTCTCTCCAGGGTTGGGCTTATCTTCTCCCACTGAGGCCAGACCAGGCAGTCCTCTGTGTGTGTGTGGGAGTGGGGAGTACTTGGACCAGCTCATGTATGCTGCCTGGTTGGCAGATCAGTGTCTGGGAGCTCAGTTGAGACTGCCCTCCTCTTCTGGTTCTTCCATCTTTCCCTAATTCAGCCATGGGGTCCCCGACTTCAGAGCAATGGTTGAGTATAAGTATGTGCTTCTGTCTCACAGCTGCTGGTTGGGCAGGACAGCCATGCTAGGCTCCTGTCTGTAAGCACACCACAGCATCAGTGATAGTGCCAGGCCTCGGAGCCTCCCCTTGAGATGGATCCCAAGTTGGGCTGGTCGCTGGACTGCCTTCCCCTCAGTCTCTTCTCCATTTTTGTTCCTGCAGTTCTTTTAGACAAGAACAATTCTTGCTTGTGAGGGACCCTCAGTGCCTTTTCTAGTCCCACACCCTCCTTACAGCTTCTCCCTCCCTCCTGGCGTCAAGGCTAGGCCAGGCTCCACTCTCCACTCACAGGGACATTCTTGAGTAAAGAATTCTCAGAATGTACTGACTGATAGTCATCTGACCCTCTGGAAAATCCCAGGCAGAATTCATATTCGTGTTATGCTTGCTAGCCAATAGATTTAAAGGTCAATATGCTTAGCCAATAAGTTTGAATTGTAACCTTACCGATGTAACCTGTGCCCCTAAAAAGTACAAAAACTGCTTCTAATGGCCATTCGGGTCACCTTCTAGTAACTAGCCTTGAGGTGTAAGACAAGCCCTCCCTCGGTCAGTGTTACTTCAAGACGTCCCCGAGTGAGACACTGAGATGCAGATCGAGGCAAAAGCAAGAGGTTTATTTTCCGCCTGTCAGAGTCAACCCTCAATCAGTCCCTCTGTCCTATAGGAACTAGGAGAGAGGAGAACATGTGTTTATGGTTTTTTAAAATAAAGATTTATTTATTATTATATCTAAGTACACTGTAGCTGTCTTCAGATGCGCCAGAAGAGGACGTCAGATCTCATTATGGATGGTTGTGAGCCACCATGTGGTTGCTGGGATTTGAACTCAGGACCTTCGGAAGAGTAGTCGGTGCTCTTAACCACTGAGCCATCTCTCCAGCCCATGTGTTTATATTTGTTCCTCTTTCTTACATGACCCAGGACAAAGTGGTCTAGACAAAAGAAATAGCTAGCATTTGGGGCCCGAGACAAAGATTCTAAACTCCTCTGTTTGATTCTGTATCTTTTTTTTTTTCCAGTGTTAGATTTTTAGGTCTAGTAGAGGGGTTCTGAGACAATTATCCTTTAGAAGATATTTATTAGGAGGGTCATATCATCAATACCATAGAGAAAAGAATGGGGTTCTGATGAGAGCCTTCAGTTCAAGATAAAGGTCATTTTTCTCTTAGACTTGTTTGCAGGGGGGAGGAGGGGGCTCCAGACCATGTAATCTGTTCTAGGAAGAGTAGGAGTAAGAGACAGAAGGCGTCGGGCGTGGTGGTGCACGCCTTTAATCCCAGCACTCGGGAGGCAGAGGTAGGCGGATTTCTGAGTTCGAGGCCAGCCTGGTCTACAAAGTGAGTTCCAGGACAGCCAGGGCTATACAGAGAAACCCTGTCTCGAAAAGCAAAAAAAAAAAAAAAAAAAAAAAAAAAAAAGAGACAGAAGGCACTAGATAAGAGAGTAAAATTGTAATTCAAATTTACTCTGCTCTGAAGCAAGAGGTGGGCTGGGTGGGTGGTGCTGAAGGGTTGGGAATATGGGAGTGTGTTGCAAGGACACAGTAGGTGTTGCTAGCACACAGTATGTGTTGCCTGTCTGCTGTTTGAAAAGAGGCTTCAAGGAGTGAGAACTGATTTGGGTGGATGGGGTCTATCATCTAACAGCCGTTCATGTGTGTGTGTGTGTGTGTGTGTGTATGTGTGTGTGTTTGTGTGTGTGTGTGTGTGTGTGTGTGTGTGTGTGTGTGTGTGTGTATGTGTGTGTGTGTGTACATATTTCTGCGTGCACACATGCAGAGGCCACATGGTGGTCAATATCAGGTGCCTTCCTCACTCACTCCCCACCTTATTAGTTATGTGTATTGTGTGTACGTGTACATACATATGTGTGTAGGCCAGAGATACATCACTCTTCACCTTATTTTTTTGAGACAGAGTATTAATGAACCTGGAACTCAGAGATTAAGATAGACTGGCGCCGGGCATGGTGGCACATGCCTTTAATCCCAGTCCGCGGGAGGCAGAGGCAGGCGGATTTCCGAGTTCGAGGGCCAGCCTGGTCTACAAAGTGAGTTCCAGGACAGTCAGGGCACACAGAGAAACCCTGTCTCGAAAAAAAAAAAAAAAAAAAAAAAAAAAGATAGATTGGCAGTTGGAGTTCAGAGCTCAGAGTAAAGAGACAGAAAGCAGAAAGAGACCAGAGTCTGAGCTCGGCAGATAAAACTGTCTATTTCAATAATTAAGGTCAGACACTACAGTGGGGAGTACCTGAAGACTGCAATAGCCTTGCTTTCCTGGAATTGTTTGCTCAACCATGACAGATTATCCTGGGAGACAGTCTATTTCAGCAAACATTCGTCTCTAGGTGTGGCTGACAATAACTATTGTGAAAGTCAGCTATAATCTCACAGGAATCCTGTTTTTAAACCTTCACTGGGTTGCCCCTGAGGTCCGGGGTCCTCCTTTGCCCACATCCCCAGTGCACCGGGATTTTATGGTGTCCAAATTTCTTTCTCTGTTGCTGTGTATAAAATAATGACCAAAACCAATTTAGGGTGAAAAGGGTTTATTTTGCTTTACAACTCTACATCATAATTCATCATTGAAGGAACTCAAGGCAGCAATTCAAGGATGGAACTGAAGCAGAAACCATAAATTAATGCCACTTTCTGGCTTGCTCCACACAGCTTGCCCAGCTTGCTTTCTTATACAACCCAGGGCCACCTGCCCAGAGGTGGTACCACCCACAGCAGGCTGAGCCCTCCCACGTCAATCATGAATCAGGAGAATTCTCCATAGACACACCTACAGCCAATTCCATAGAAAGACAGAACAAGATTCTTCAGTTGTTGTTCCCTCAACTTTGAGGGAAGCTCTAGTTTGTGTCAAGTTGACAAAAGATAAGCAGCAAGCCCTTTACCCACAGAGCCATTTCTCCAGCTTTCTTTTAGAAGAGAGAGAGAGAGATGGGATGATTTTTTTTTCCAATTTAAGAATTTGATTTTTGTGGGCTGGCAAGATGACTCAGTGGGTAAGAGCACTGACTGCTCTTCCGAAGGTCCTGAGTTCAAATCCCAGCAACCACATGGTGGCTCACAACCACCTGTAATGAGATCTGACACCCTCTTCTGGCGTGTCTGAGGACAGCTATAGTGTACTTATGTATAATAATAAATAAACCTTTGGGCCAGAGCAAGCAGGGACTGAGTGAGCAGAGTTGACCAGAGCAAGCAGAGGTCCTAAAATATTCAATTCCCAACAACCACATGAAGGCTTACAACCATCTGTACAGCTACAGTGTACTTATATACATAAAATAAATAAATAAATCTTTAAAAGAATTTGATTTTACTTTTTCATGTATATATTTCAGGCAAGATCATAAACATTTCTTTTTCTGGCATCTAGCCTAATGTTTTGTAGCCAGGACTCAAGAATAGAGACTGAGATAAATAACATGGATAAAATATGAAAGTCCAGGCCATTGAGATGCCTTGACAGATAAAGGTGTTTGCTGTACAAGCCTGCCAACCTGAGCTTCAGCTTAAGAACACATATAAAGGTGGAAAGACAGAACGAGTCCATGGAGCTCTTCTCTGGCTGCCATATGAGCACACACATAATGTGCCTCTGTAAACATGACTTTTATTTGCCTGAATTCATTGTTATTTCTGAGGCTTTCTGCCTTTGGCTTCTAATCTAGGCCTAGTCCTGTAGCTTCTAGCCTTTGTACAATCTAATCTAGGCTTTTAATGTTTTCAGTCTCTGAAACTTACTGCTGAATAAGTTCACCCCTTCCTATTCGTTCTGAACTTTGGCTGGCAGGCCAACCCAGGTGCTCTGGCTCCAACTCCTCTCCAAGCTGACTGATTCAATCTGCCTTCTCGCTCAATTTCTGACTTTTTACTCTGATTGGCCTCAAACTAACTTTGGGAATCTGTTCTAATTTTCTGGCTCTTTCTCCTTCTCTGGCTTATTCTTTCTTCACCTGTTCTCTCTCTCTAACTTGTTCTCTCTTTGTAACCTGTCTCTGTATAACTGTCCCAGTAAAATGGCCTTTTCTCTGCCTGCCCCTCAAGTAGCTTTCCTTGTATCCTATTCTGTTAAATCTTTCTCTGATTCATCACTTTGCCTGCCACTCAATTAGACATCACTTTTAAACATGGATGCTTCCTTCTACATACTAATTATATCTTCTTTGTTGGGATTCAAGGTGTGTACTAAGGGTGTGTCTGGCCGAGCATGGTGGTGCACGCCTTTAATCCTAGCACTAGGGAGGCAGAGGTAGGTCGATTTCTGAGTTCGAGGCCAGCCTGGTCTACAAAGTGAGTTCCAGGACAGCCAGAGCTACACAGAGAAACCCTGTCTCGAAACCCCCCCCCCCCCAAAAAAAGGGTGTGTCTGTATTAAGGCCAGAAGAAGTAAAGGTATATGCTAAGGGCAGAGCCACACCACAATTAAAATCTTTTTTTTAAAAAAACTAAATAACAGAATCTTAGGGTTCACTGTGTGAGCAAATATCCTGCAATATACTACCAATAAAAAAAAAATCAAAACTAGAAAATCAATGCAGGGCCGGGCATGGTGGCACACACCTTTAATCCCAGCACTTGGGAGGCAAAGGCAGGCGGATTTCTGAGTTTGAGGCCAGCCTGGTCTATAAAGTGAGTTCCAGGACAGCCAGGGCTATACAGAGAATCCCTGTCTCAAAAAAAAGAAAAAAAAAAAAAAGAAAAGAAAAGAAAAGAAAAGAAAAGAAAAGAAAAGAAAAGAAAAGAGAAAATCAATGCAATCTTAACACTCACAAATAAGGTAACTCTGGTGGGTAGTTTGATGTCAATCTGATACATGCTATAGAGGAGGGTCCCTCAATTGAGAAACTGCTAACATAAGACCAGGCTATGTGCAAACCTATAGGGAATTTTTTTTTTTTTTTTTTTTTTGGTTTTTTGGTTTTTGGGGACAGGGTTTCTCTGTGTAGCCCTGGCTGTCCTGGAACTCAGAAAACCAGGCTGGCTTTGAACTCAGAAATCTGCCTGCCTCTGCCTCCGAAGTGCTGGGATTAAAGATGTGTGCCACCATGCCCAGCGGGCATTTTCTTAATTAGTGATTAATGAAGAAGGCACAGAATGAGCCAGAGAATGAGAAGGAGCCAGAAGATGAGAACAGATTGCCAGAGTTAGTTTGAGGCCAAGCAGAGTAAAAAGTCAGAGGCTGAGAGAGAAGCCAGCTCTTTGTAGGTGAGGATACCCTTGGGCCAGGGATGCTGAAAAGCAAGCTGAGAAGGCATGAGATAAGCCGGTAAGCTTCACCCCTCCATGACCTCTGCATTGGTTTCTGTACGGCTTGAGTTCCTGTTTTGACTTCCTTCAGTGATGAACAGCGACTTAGAATGCTAAATCAAATAAGCCCTTTCCCTCCCCAACTGGCTTTTGGTTGTGGTGTTTCATCATGACCATTAAGTTCAACTATAGTAACTCTAACACAGTAGGTGACTACTTTATTTTTTTCTTTTTTTTAAAAGATATATATATTTATTTTTATGTATGTGAGCACACTTTAACTTTCTTCAGACACACCAGAAGAGGGCAGTGGATCTCATTACAGATGGTTGTGAGCCACCATGTGGTTGCTGGGACTTGAACTCAGGACCTCTGGAAGAGCAGTCAGTGCTCTTAACCAGCTGAGCCATCTCTCCAGCCCGGTGACTACTTTATGACTAAGAAAAATTCTATTACTATTACAAATCAAACTCATTAACAGCTTCTCCTTTTTTTTTTTTTTTTTTTTTTTTTTTTTTTTTTTTTTGTTTTGTTTTTCGAGACAGGGTTTCTCTTTGTAGCCCTGGCTGTCCTGGAACTCACTTTGTAGACCAGGCTGGCCTCGAACTCAGAAATCTGCCTGCCTCTGCCTCCCGAGTGCTGGGATTAAAGGCGTGTGCCACCACTCCGGGCACTCTCCTTTTTTTCTGACAACCAATTTTTATCTCTCTTTCTGTGAGTGTGTGTCCGTGTGCTTGCTGCTTCCAGAACACTAACTCTAATGGGGCTGCTGTGGGCTGGGGATGTCTTAGCAGTTAACAACACTGTTTATCCAGAGGACCCAGGGTTAGATTCCCAGCACCCACATTGTAAGTTGGCTCATAACTGTCTGTCATCTAACTCCAGTTCCAGGGCATCTGGCACTCTCTACTGAACTCTGTCAGTACCAGGTTCACAGGCGACGCACACATGACTAGCCTGCAGGCCAAACACCCATACATATAAAATAAAATAAATCTTAAAAATAAAAATTAAGGGCTGGTGAGATGGCTCAGAGGGTAAGAGCACCCGACTGCTCTTCCGAAGGTGATAAGTTCAAATCCCAGCATCCACATGGTGGCTCACAACCATCCGTAACGAGATCTGGCGCCCTCTTCTGGAGTGTCTGAAGACAGCAACAGTGTACTTACATATAATAAGTAAAATAAATCTAAAATAAAAAATAAAAAATAAAAATTAAATAGAGTTGCTAATACCAACGGTTTTTAAACACTGAAGTAGGTGAGGATGTAGAAGACCCAGCAAACATAAGGACCTGGACTGGAAGACTGTCCTATTTTAAGGCATTATTCATTAATTGAAAAATCAATTAAATAGCTCTAGCGGAAGTATTCCCACTAATTCCCACAACCTGCTCCCTCCGCCCCAATAGAAACACAGAGCAGGAAGAGGAGGGGTGAAGGCGAGCACGCAGAAGAGGGCTGGCCGGAAGAGGCGGCACCTACAGGAGCGCCTTAGGGTCGCGCACGCGGGGCCACTTCCTTTCCCTGCAGCGCTGTAGAGCGCAAGGCGACTGGGCTGCATGGCGGGCAGCGGAGGCCGCGGGCGGCCGAACCCGGCGTGTCCTTGGACTCTTCCAGGTGCGGATCCCGGGGTCTACTTATCCCCGTGTGTGCGGAGAGGGGTTCCTGTTGGCGGCGTCGCTCACTAGCCGGGTACGGGGCCCATGGCTCCCGGGTTCGGTGTGGCCCTTGGCCCGCTGTGCGCGGCGGGGCGCCTTCCTGCGCGCTCGTGTTTTGAAATGGTCTCTAAACCTTAACCGAGCTTAGTTATAAGGCCTGCTCCTCTGGACGCTTCAAAGTGCAGGGAGAAGCGGTCGCTTCTGGCGGCAGCTTTCACCTGGGCCTGCACGCTGGCAGGAGTCCCTTTGTGTTCCCAAGAAAAGCTACCATGCGGTCTCTTTTAGGCTTCCTAAGTGAAGTTTCTCCATAGGAGAAATGTTTACAGAGGCGGAAAAGTATTGCTAATAAGATGCTAAAACCCTCCCAGCACTCGGGAGGCAGAGGCAGGCGGATTTCTGAGTTCGAGGCCAGCCTGGTCTACAAAGTGAGTTCCAGGACAGCCAAGGCTACACAGAGAAACCCTGTCTCCAAAAAACCAAAAAAAAAAAAAAAAAAAAAAAAAAAAAAAAAAAAAAAAAAAAAAAAAAAAAAAGATGCTAAAACCGGGCTGGTGAGATGGCTCAGCGGGTAAGAGCACCCGACTGCTCTTCTGAAGGTGATAAGTTCAAATCCCAGCATCCACATGGTGGCTCACAGCCATCCGTAAAGAGATCTGGCGCCCTCTTCTGGAGTGTCTGAAGACAGCTACAGTGTACTTACATATAATAAATAAAATAAATCTTAAAAAAAAAAAAAAAGATGCTAAAACCGCCAATTTTTGGCTTTTTTTAAAAAAGATTAATAGTTTGATCTGAAGTATTGGCAGCACTCTAAAAAGCTTTTATTCCTGGATCAACACTGTAAGTGCGATCTAAAGTTGGAGCAAAATTTTTGAACGTCTTGAAAGCCACACAGGGTGTGGATGCTGGCAAAAGAAGGTGGTAATAAGTTCTGAAGCGTATGGATGCAAAAGAACATACCATTTCAGAACTGTATATTATAGTTTACTGTTAGTATCTATAAACCAAGTTGGGTACTCTGGATTTCTGTAAACTCAGCGCTTCAAATATGAAAATGATTAAGGATTTCTCATCGTTTTGCAAGCCATAAGTCATCTCCAGTAATCTGTTCAATCATTAATTCTCTTGGAGTTAAGTAGGATATGATTTGTGACTCTGGCCATGCCGTTTCCTGTTCTAATGTGCCAGTGATGGTCTGCACAATTGCATATATGCATTCAACTTTTCGGTGCAAGCCCCAAGACTGATAAGCAAAGGCTTGGTACTCAATCCTTTAAGTTAGTACTGCCAGTGAAGGGTGTGAATATAATGCTTTTTTTGTCTGTGATGGGACAGGAACTCAAGTACCACGGGAACCTGGAGTTAGCAGATGTAGAAGCCATGGAGGAATGATGCTTATTAGCTTACTCTTTGGTTCTTAGAGAACACAGGACCTCCTGCCCAGGGGTGGTGCCTGCCTCCTTACCCCAGTCACTGATTATGAAAATGCCTTACAGGCTTGCTTGCCCACAGCCCTATTAGAATTGTAGCTTCCTACACCAGTGATTAGCTTGTGTCAAGTTAACATAAAAGTAGCCAGTGCACACTCATACAAGGTACTAAAACATGGAAGTAAAATGAGAGTTCACAATCAAATATTTTAATTTTTAGGTGCAACAAAACCTGTCTCATTTGAAGGTGCTTGAACAAATATTTTCCAAAAACTTGCCATGGAGCGTGATTGAAACAAGCTACCAGGACTACATTTGCCAATAACAAGGTACAGATTGTGTGTGTGTGTGTGTGTTTTTTTTTTCCTTTGTGGTTTAACACAGGGCCTTAATAGCTGGTACAATGATGACTTAAGTTTTTGCCGTTTACCCAGCTGAGTGTTTCTCTGATGAGAGAATCTTAAAAGACTGAGATGCCAGCAGTATATAGCTGATGCAGATGACTAACCCCTGACGCCATTGTTAAAATGGGTTACTGTTTGTTCTCCCCAGCAGGAAGGTGGCTGGAGTGGATGTCCAACTTTGGGAGCTGTGATTTCTAAAAACCCTTTATTTTGGGTAAGTTTGCTTGATCAGTCATGTCTCTGGATTCAGTAGTGTTTGATAACACTGAGGGACTGGAGCCAGTTCCTTTTGAAGATCATTAGGGTGGACACCTGGGCCTAGTTTGAGATGGAAGAAAAATGATTTTGGGCTCTGACTGTCTTTTTCTTTTGGGAAGGTGCAGCTCACATATTGGAAGGTAAAATGAAGACCATGAACAAAGTCAAGAAACCATGAACAGAAGCAAATGGTGAAAATTAATATTTAATTTGATATTAATAAGTAAATTATATAGAAATAAACAGTTATTCTTAATTGCTGTGGCAGTAATTTCTTTAAAATGTCATTCTCACAGTAAAATAAACTTCTCGTCTTTCATGAGCTGCAGACTTTGCTTTTAAAGATTTATTTATTTATTATATGTAAGTACACTGTAGCTATCTTCAGACACTCCAGAAGAGAGCATCAGATTTCATTATGGATGGTTGTGAGCCACCATGTGGTTGCTGGGATTTGAACTCAGGACCTTCAGAAGAGCAGTTGGCACTCTTAACCACTGAGCCATCTCGCCAACCCCCCCCCCCCCCTTTTTTTTTCCTTCGAGACCGGGTTTCTCTGTATAGCCCTAGCTGTCCTGGAACTCTGTAGACCAGGCTGGCCTTGAACTCAGAAATCCACCTGCCTCTGCCTCCCGATGCTGGGATTAAAGGTGTGCACCACCGCTCCCCCGCTCCAGACTTTGTCAACGCAATCCTGATGGCTGGCTAGTAAGTCGGCAGCAATGCACAGCAGGAAAGAAAGTGATTAGGCAATCTGTCTAGGATCACCTGAAACTCTAAAGCTGGATTTCCTCCAGTGAAGACTTGGCTAAATCTTTAACCAATAGAATTATCCCTAAGTTTAGTAAATAGCTTAAAAGTTCAACATTCTGGTGACTTGGGCCTTGTGAGGGCTGGGAAGTTTAACTGGCTAACAAGGCACAAAGCTCTGGATTTGATTCCAGGATAGACATTGTGAACATTAGGCTTTCCGGGTGTGATGGCTGTTTATTTTATACAAGAATTGTTTTGTTTTTTACCTTAGAGACCTAGACTTTACCACATCATATGAAAAGGCACAAAACAGGTCTTACTTTATGTACTATATCATTAATGTGCTGTTCAGATCAAGTACCCAAATACAAAGTGCTGTGTGACCCTGTAGTACCTACCACCTCCTGGCAGGAAGACTACTTGACCCCAGGAATAAATAGTTGTCTTCAGTGTCACTTTGGCTGTATACAGCAGGAGGCATATATAAAATTTTCCCAGCTTTCCTTAACTCATGCACATGTTAGAAAGGCCTTACATAGGCACTTTGGGTCATTAGGTTGCAGTGATTTGGACTCATCACTGGTAAATGGCTGAGCTTTAGCTGGGTTCTTGGTAAAGTTGCTACCTGATAGTGGAATGTGGGAAGGTGCAGCTCACATATTGGAAGGTAAAATGAAGACCATGAACAAAGTCAAGAAACCATGAACAGAAGCAAATGGTGAAAATTAATATTTAATTTGATATTAATAAGTAAATTATATAGAAATAAACAGTTATTCTTAATTGCTGTGGCAGTAATGTTCTCACAATGTTCTCCACTGTTTGTGTGTCCATGATAGATATACTGGAGTAACCAGGAAGTTTTTGATGTCAAGCTCCTTGGTAACATTTAAAATTTCTGTTCGTGGTTTAGATGTTGGATTATTTGCATATTTGTAATTATGAAGGGGCTACATTTCATACTCTAAATGACATTCTAACAAATAACCTTGAGATGATACATAATGTGAACCATGACTCCAAAATCAAAGTCATACATTTACCAAGGCTTATGGGAACATGAAAAGTAATTTTTTTTTTTTTTTTTTCCGAGACAGGGCTTCTCTGTGTAGCCCTGGCTGTCCTGGAACTCACTTTGTAGACCAGGCTGGCCTCGAACTCAGAAATCCGCCTGCCTCTGCCTCCCTTGTGCTGGGATTAAAGGCGTGCGCCACCATGCCCGGCTGAAAGGTAATTCTTAAATTGCTTATTCATCACTAGAAAAGACAGTTGTCCCGGGTCCACATGTGGCAATAAACTGTTGGAGCTGCTGTTGGCACTGAGTCAGGTAGAGATCTCTTTGCTCTAAATATTCTTCATTATACAGTTCAAATGGAAATAATGCGTTGGGAGCAACACAAAATGCAGTGGCCCCTAAACGAAGAACAGGAGAGAGTGTGAGACCTCAGAATGGAGGTATGCTTCAACAAAATAGGACTTAAAAGTTAACTACTGAAGATTGAGTTCCATCCTAGTCTTATTTTGGTAGCCCTTTATTTTGAGTAGTCTTGGCTGGCTTGCCTCTACCTCTGAGCACTGATTATCACATGTAGCAGATTTAAACATTTTAAATATAAAATGGTCTTTAGTATGTGTTACCCAGCCAGGTTCTATAGCCCTCTCTCAGGCCCATCCCTTTATACATGTTCTGTATTATGGAATCCTCACCTCTGATTTCCTCACACTCAGGACCAGGCTGCTCTGTACTACAAGCCTGTGCCATCATAGTGTTGACTGTATACTATCATTAGTTTATTGTATATCATAAATACTTTAGTATTTACATTTGAGAAAACAACCCCTCCCTGGATCCCACATCCCCCAGCTATGGCTCCATCATAGTTCAGTTGTCTTTGGGCTGTTTCCATAGCCACACCTATCCAATCCTCATTTCTATTCTAGCTCCACACAGTTGTGACCGTGAGCACTGCAAACCTCTGACTTGACAGATGGAATTGTAATCCCCACAGCATGTGTCCAGTGTTGACTCACTTTGGAAACCCTTTCTTAGCTGTGGAACACCATACCTTTCTTCTATAAACTGGTTTCTGCTTGTTAGCTTTTTCTTTTTCTCCAACCCATTTCTTTTTTTGTTTTGTTTTGTTTTGTTTTTTTGTTTTTCGAGACAGGGTTTCTCTGTGTAGCCCTGGCTGTCCTGGAACTCACTTTGTAGACCAGGCTGGCCTCGAACTCAGAAATCCCCCTGCCTCTGCCTCCCGAGTGCTGGGATTAAAGGCGTGCACCACCACACCCGGCTTTCCAACCCATTTCTAAACACGGATTCTTCAAAGACAGTTATGGAATTCTCTATATTTTAGGTGATTTCATTCTTCATCCACTTGACTTAAAATACTGTCTCTAGCCGGGCGTGGTGGCGCACGCCTTTAATCCCAGCACTTGGGAGGCAGAGGCAGGCGGATTTCTGAGTTCAAGGCCAGCCTGGTCTACAAAGTGAGTTCCAGGACAGCCAGGGCTACACAGAGAAACCCTGTTTCGAAAAACCAAAAAAAAAAGTCTCTGTTCTAATTCTTATATTTCCAGGTTAAAACTCCTCTTAAGATTCAGTTATTTTTAATACTCGTGTGTGTGTGTGTGTGTGTGTGTGTGTGTGTGTGTGTTTATAGCTTGATTGGCAATGATTTAGTCACCTGTCTTCATTTTCTTGAAAGAACCTGTACTTACTGCAGGGCCTTCTACTTGCCCTCCTCCATCTCATCCTTCAGGTTAAATAACCCTTCCTGAAGTCTCTCTTACTTTTGTCTTACTGCAATTCTCCAGAGCATTTATCTGTTGTCGAAGTTCAGCTGACTAAAACTGCATAAAACTGGTCATGTCCAGTTTTGGGGACATTTTTTTTAAAAGATTTTATCTATTTTATGTATAGGAATACACTGTAACTGTCTTCAGACACACCAGAAGAGAGGGCATTGGATCCCATTACAGATGGTTGTGAGCCACCACGTGTTTGCTAGGAATTGAACTACCCCAGGAAGAGTCAGTGCTCTAACTGCTGAGCCATTTCTCCAGCCCTTCGGGGACATCTCTATAGACATTTAAAAAAATTATTTGTCCTCTGACTGCTCTCTAAAAGACCCAACAAGCAGCTGAGTCAGTCAGATGCAGATATTTACACCCAACCAATGGACAGAAGCTGCTGACCCCTGCCTGTAGTTGAATTAGGGAAAAGCTGGAAGAAGCTGAGGAGGAGGGCAACCCTGTAGGAGGACCAGCAGTCTCAACCTGGACTCTGGACACTGGATCACCAACCAGGCAGTATACACCAGCTGATGTAAGGCCTCCAACACATAGAGCAAAGGACTGCTGAGTCTGGGTTTAGTCAGAGAAGATGCACCTTCAAGAGACTGGAGGCCCCAGGAAGTTAAGAGGTCTGGTTGGTGGGGTGGGGAGTGGAGACATCCTCGTTGAGACAGGGAGGTGGGGAGGAAGTATGGAATGTGGAACATTTGGAGGGCAGACCAGGAAGGGGTTAAGATCTAGAGTTTAAAATAAATGTATCAAAAAAATTATTTGTTCTTTGCCCCCACCTCCTTGTACACTTTAAGCAATATCTTTTACTTTAGGAGTTTTTTGTTTCTCCATCTAATATTTTATGGACTTTTCCATTTTCCATTATTAGCAATTTATACTCATATACATATATATGTGTGCACATCATATATATGTATGTATATCATACATGAAACTTTTTTGCCTTGTTTACTTTGTACAATATTTTGTATTTTGACTTTATTTGCTTTTTAAGATAAGACTCAGTATTTTTTGTCTTTATTTTCTCTCTCTCTCTTTCTCTCTCTCTCTCTTTTGGTTTTTCGAGACAGGGTTTCTCTTTGTAGCCCTGGCTGTCCTGGAACTCACTTTGTAGACCAGGCTGGCCTCGAACTCAGAAATCCACCTGCCTCTGCCTCCCGAGTGCTGGGATTAAAGGTGTGCACCACCACTGCCTTAACATTTTTAAAGTTTGATTTGACTTGATTCACAATTGGGAATTCTTTTTCCCTTTTTAAAAACCCCTTGGTTTTAGTTTCTCTCCATCACTCTGTTTGCCTTTCCCTTACATTTATTTGCTCTTGCTTGTCTTCTTTGTTGTTTTTCTTTGCTTGTCTCCTATTCTTATCTCTCTCACACTGTACTTTACAGTTATGGAGGAAGAAGCAGTGGGAGGATGGAGTGTGGGGAGGGCAGTAGGTTCTAGAAAACAATGTCTGATTTGATAAGATACAGCCTTAAGTAAACTCAAATACAAATACTTAATATCTCTCCTATTTAGTATTTGTTGGAACCAGTGTTTAATTCAGGATGACAATCTTTTCTAGTAATCATTTCTCTCTATAACCTATTTCATAAAATTTATAGTCTGTCTCCTTTGGGAAGGACACCTACAAATCTGTACATAATTTACAAGCCCCTTGGGATCCTAAACAAGTGCTCGGCTTGATTGTAGGAGTGAGGGGACAGCTCAGTGTTCAGAACCTTGCCGTTGCTGAGATTTGACAGCAAGTCAAGGGTGAGCCTGGGCCTGTGCTGTGAGGCTTAGTCTCACAAATACTTCAAATAGCAATCATGCGTAAGTGTTTATTAGCAGATGACACTGCCACCAGCATGGTAGCATAGCTGGAATCCCAGCGCTTAGAGATGGAGGTAGTATGATTTTGAGTTCACAACCAGCCTGGGCTACATGGTGAAACTCTTGTCTTGAACAAACAGTAAATGTTCAAATTCAAGAAAGATATATGGAATAACAATAAAGATGAATTATTTTGAAGTATTTAAAATGTAGCAATAATGTACTAAGCTAGGACTGTTTAGTATTACTGAGAACATTACCGTGTTTCAGTGTGAGAGAGATTTCAGACAACAAGGCTGCGATTAGTACATCTTCTTTCAGCACTTTATTCCTTAAGTTCAGTCGAGCATGAGCTTCAGATAAAGAAACTCTGAAAAAGAAAATTGAGGTTAGTAAAAACATAAAAAATAATATTTAAACAGGAATAAACCAAGACATAACACGAACTACACGTTAAAGGTCTGCACACTTTTTTTTCTTTTAAGCTATTTCTTTCCCAGAATCTTTTTTTTTTTAAAGATTTATTTTATTTATTATATGTAAGTACACTGTAGCTGTCTTCAGACACTCCAGAAGAGGGCGCCAGATCTTGTTACAGATGGTTGTGAGCCACCATGTGGATGCTGCGATTTGAACTTATCACCTTCGGAAGAGCAGTCAGGTGCTCTTACCCGCTGAGCCATCTCACCAGCCCCTTTCCCAGAATCTTAAATAAATTGTGTCAGAAGAAACAAATCTGACTTACCAAAAAGGGGAGGGGACCTCTGTTCCAAGTTCTGCTCCAATAAACACAAAGAAGGGGAAACATGTCTGCCTAAACATCTCTTACATAGATATAGATCCTTGGTTCCTTTGTCAGCCCCTCATCTATCTAAAGTCCATGGAATCTTACAATTCAAAATTCTTGATACATACAAATTCTGTCCACAGCATCCTGAACTTCATTACCTCATCCCCTTTGAACATATGCTACCACTCACTACTTGTAGGAGTAACTTATCTCTTTAAACATGTAAACTGCTTTTTACCTGAAATAGCTTTCAGCTTTCATCAGGCAGGTGTGAGGCTCTTAAGTAACTGCTGGATACTTGAGATTCAGGGAACTGAAGTTGAGTCTGTAGACTTTACTGAGTGACTTTGGCATGAAGTGTGTGTTTGTGTGTGTGTGTGTAAAGGAGGATAGGATGATAGGATACTGAATAAGATAAACTATGTCACTGTAGTTTCCACCCACTGGTCTCATTCCATATGCTGGAACTTAAGATCAAAATACGACAACTCTTCAAATGTACAGTTATTTTCTTTCTTTCTTTTTTTTTTTTTTTGGTTTTTCGAGACAAGGTTTGTCTATATAGCCTTGGCTGTACTGGAACTCACCACTCTGTAGACCAGGCTGGCCTCGAACTCAGAAATCTGCCTGCCTCTGCCTCCCGAGTGCTGGGATTAAAGGCGTGCGCCACCACACCCGGCTAGTTATTTTCATAGTTGGTTCATGGTTTATTTTTTCCAATGTAAATATTCCTAGTATCTGGGCTGGTGAGATGGCTCAGCGGGTAAGAGAACCCAACTGCTCTTCCGAAGGTGATGAGTTCAAACCCCAGCAACCATATGGTGGCTTACAACCATCCTTAATGAGATTTGATGCCCTCTTCTGATGCATCTGAAGACAGCTACAGTGTACTTAGATAAAATAATAAATAAATCTTTAAAAAAAAATATTCCTAGTATCTGTAATGGCAGGAGGGCTAGTGGTGTGGTTCAAAGATACAAGACCCTGGGTTCCAGCCTAAATTATGTACGCACTCGAACGCGCACACAGACACACGCACACAATGTCATAAAACATAATTTGTCTTGTTTTTTTTTTTTTTTTTTTTGAAATAAAGTCTCTATGAAGCCCAGCTATCTTGGAACTTGCTATCAGGTTGGCAGTGAATTCATAGATATCCACCTGCCTCTGCCCTCTAAGTGCTGGGATTTAAGGTATGTGATGACACCATATCTGGTGAAACACAACTTTCCTTTCTTATGAGCTGATTTGGTAACTTTTACAATATAGTATCCCGTGTTTCACTTAACTGTCAGAGTGGAGGTAAGATGGAGTTCTCATTTTCTTGCTCTTAATACATGTTCTATTTTTTTAATTTTTAAAAGATTTATTTATTTATTTTTATGTTTATGGGTACACTGGCTGTGAGCCTCCATGTGGTTGTTAGGAATTGAATTTTTAGGACCTCTGCTTACTCTGGTCAACCCAGCTCACTCCAGTAGGTCCTGCTCGCTCTGGCCCAAAGACTTATTTATTATTATACATAAGTACACTGTAGCTGTCTTCAGATGCACCAGAAGAGGGCGTCAGATCTCATTACTGGTGGTTGTGAGCTACCACGTGGTTGCTGGGATTTGAACTCAGGACCTTCGGAAGAGCAGTCAGTGCTCTTAACTGCTGAGCCATCTCACCAGCCCACATGTTCGACTAATACAATCTAAATATCAAAATGATAAATCATTTTATATGTTTGTTCACATTAATCTCAGAATGAAATCTCATATTAGGTGTACCACCCTCTTTCCACACAGCCACACTTATATGAGGAAGCTTGGGAACCTGGTTGGAGACTTTACATTTATTCTATTAACCTTTTGTTAGATCAAGATCATAATTCAAATCTGTGGACATCTCTCTCTCTCTCTCTCTCTCTCTCTTTTTTTTTTTTTTTTTTTTTTTTTTTTTTTTTTTTTTTTTTTTTTTTTTTTTTTTTTTTTTTTTTTTTTTTTTTTTTTTTTTTTTTTTTTTTTTTTTTTTTTTTTTTTTTTTTTTTTTTTTGGTTTTTTGAGACAGGGTTTCTCTGTTTAGCCCTGGCTGTCTTGGAACTCACTCTGTAGACCAGGCTGGCCTCGAACTCAGAAATCCGCCTGTCTCTGCCTCCCAAGTGCTGGGATTAAAGGCGTGAGCCACCACCGCCCCGCTATGTGAACATCTCTTGCCATAACATATTTGATTTTTGTAACCCTAGTGTCCTCATTCAGAATCCTGAAAAATGTGTGTGGAACCTTCATAAAATGAGAGAGAAATGAGTATTCTACAGAAGAGGAGAGAAAACGGAAGACTTAATGAGTTTTCTCAGTAAGTGTTCTTTTATCTAGCTCATATAAACACATACCACTCTCAGTATTTGTCCATATAATATACAAAGGTAGAGTTATATTAAAATTAACTCTGCCTGATTTGGGAGCCATATAGGCATATGTAATATGAGGTTATAGAAGTTTACGTACAGAGTATCTTACCACAGACAAAAGGCAACGTGAGATAGTGGAACTTCAAAACTGATGCAGTATAGTTTTGTGAGTATTATATATATGACTTTATTATGTAATTCTGATTAGTACTTAGAAATTTTCATTAAGGAGTTGATTTTACCTTGGCTTGCCTCCTCATTTTCAGTTTTATTTAAATAATCATATAGTTGAGGAAAGTAATTAACATACATTATCACCATATATCCATTCATGGAGCTTTCTACACACTTATTTGTTTATTTGATTATTTTACTCTTGGTCTTAATAACTTGAGATTGTATTTTACTATATCAAATGGAGTAATGAGCTCTAAGAGACTATAAACTATGATAGAGCCACACCATAATATCACATTCTCAACACAGTGATACTGATGTGGCTATGTGTATAATTTCATTTGGGAAAACAGAATGTATCTATTATCAATATAAAATATAATTGTTTGCTTATATATATGTTTAACATACTGACTTAAATAAATATAACATTCAGGGCTGGAAAGATGGTGCCTCAGAGGTTAAGAGCATTGGCTGTTCTTACAGAGGTCCTGAGTTCAGTTCCCAGCAACCACATGGCATCTCATGTCCATCTATAATGAGATCTAGTGCTCTCTTCTGATCTGCAGGCATACATGCAGGCAGAATACTGTATACATAATTAATAAATAAATCTTTAAAAAACCAGATCTATACATACATACATACATACATACATACATACATACATACACTTAAAGATGGTCCAGTAAAGGGCTTGTTACACAAGCATAAGAATCTAAGTTCAGTCCCCAGCACACACATAAAAAAGCTGGGTGCAGCTGTGAGAGCCTGCAATGCAAAACTGTTAACAGTGTGATTACCTCTGGGCGTATGGGCAGGAATGCACAGTCTTAGGAGGATGCACTACTCTATTTTATTTTATTTTATTTTATTTTTAAAGATTTATTTATTAGTATATGTAAGTACACTGTAGCTGTCTTCAGACACACCAGAAGTGGGCATCAGATCTCATTTTGGATGGTTGTGAGCCACCAAGTAGCTGCTGGGATTTGAACTCAGGACCTTTGAAAGAGCAGTTAGTGCTCTTAACCGCTGAGCTATCTCTCCAGCCCCCAACACTACTCATTTTAGACTCTATGATGTCCGTAATTTCTTTTATAACATTAACTATGCATTATTTACTTCCTAAAAGAACAATAATGCATTTATTAATGTGTTTTAAAGAACAAGGAGCAGGCTGGGAAAATGTCTGACTGGTAGAGTGCTTGCCTTGCATACAGAAGTCTTGTGTTCAATTCTTGACACTGCACTAAATACATAAATGAAAAGAAGTTCAAGAAACAATGCAGTGTCACTATGGGAGGAAGAGTGAGGAGTTCAGAGGGAGGGAATGGAGGTGTATTGGATCTAAACACATTCTATGCACATGAATATTAAATAAATTACTTAATAGGAAAGAAAATTTCTTTAGGCCCAACTACAACATACTTGAAACACAAACAACCACATTAAAAATCAATCATTTGCATTGAAATCTTTGTACTTTTCTCAGGCATGTCTCATATGGAAGATCCATTAAAAATAATTTAGGGAAAAGAGTCATTAGTGGCCTGAATAACTTAAAACTATAACAAAGGAAGTCATTAAGTCATCTTAAACTTTTCTAAAACAAAGTAAATAATCAACCAACCAATCATAAATCAAACAGAAAAACAAATATAAAAACAAGTTAATTATGTTCATATCTAAAAGTCAATTTTGACCTTATAATCCTGACTTGAATACCTACAAATATTTTAATGCAGATGCTGACAGCTTTGATCCATGTATAGAATCTGTTCTTATTCTGCGACTTGCTAGATAATAGCCATGAATCATTCTTTCTGCTTCCAAGCTGAATTCCATATTCAAATTCTTTGCAAAAGCCAGTAGCTAAGTTAAAAATATAAAAAAAAAAATTAAGAGATTTAATTTTATGATGGATTCATTATAAGATCAAAATATGCTGGCATGTGATTTTTAAGTTTCCATATTCTTTACATCAAACTTAAATAAATATCTGGGCCATTTCCAAGTGACTGAGCATTTTAAGTCATTCCCTTCTGCTTGTAACAAGTATGAAATTTTACCTAGAATAGCCTCTCTGACTGTGCAGAAGTATACTGTGCACTGGAACTGGCTGATTCTGTGCTTCCAATGGGGGAAAGTCTCATCTCTCCCAGAAGTTCATTTCTCTCTGTCTTTGAGTTTTCAAGACAGGGTTTCCTATGTAGTCCTGGCTGTCCTGGAACTTGCTCTGTAGAGCAGGTTGTCCTTGAATTCACTGTCTCTGTCTTCTGAGTGTTGGAATTAAAGGCATGCACCACCAACATCTGGCATTTTTTTTTTCAATCATTTCTCAATGCCCAACTAAATTTTTATTTATTCCTTAAAGTTTTCTTGCATTCTATATTCATATTTTTATTTCTGAACTCCATATATATTTAGAGACAGCAATACTCAGCTCAGCATTTAAGTTGCCCTAAATGTTTTATGTGTCTTGTTTTTTTTGAATAACAGACTACTTAAAAAAAATTGAAGTCATGATGTGAATAACTATACTCACATGGCAAGCTTAATTTTTTTATACAAATATTCTTTTTAAATATATTGATCTTTTTAAAGCTATGGATATTTAGATGATAGTAGAAGAAATAAGCTTAACATTTGGATATGAATGTTTCTTTACATAGTGTTATTTTCTTCTATACAATGTACTTACAGTGTTAAAAATCTGGAAGCAAGTTTATGTGAAAGAATACCAGCTGAGCATAAGTAGCAAATGCCTGTAATCTTAGCACTTGAAAGTTAGAATCAGACTGGAGAGATGGTTCAGCAGTTAAGAGCACTGATTGTTCCCCAAGACGTCCTGAGTTCGATTCCCAGCAACCACATAGTGGCTCACAACCATCTGTAATGGGATCCCATGTCCTCTTCTGATGTGTCTGAAGACAGCTACAGAGTATTCACATACATAAAATAAATAAATGAGCTGGGCAGTGGTGGCGCATGCCTTTAATCCTAGTACTTGGGAGGCAGAGGCAGGCAGATTTCTGAGTTTGAGGGCAGCCTGGTCTACAGAGTGAGTTCCAGGACAGCCAGGGCTACACAGAGAAACTCTGTCTTGAAAAAAACCAAAACATAACCAAAACAAAACAAAATAAACAAACAAACAAACAAAAAAAAGCAGAAGGATCAAGACTATTCTTGGCTACCATAGTGAGGTCCAAGCAGCCTGGGCTACATGAAACCTTGTCTCAAAAAACAAAAACAAAAAACAAAAAATGAACTAGATAAAATTCTAGAAGAAGAAAAACATAATGCCATAATAAACTTCTATTAAATTAAGAACTGGGCTGGTGAGGACTCAGTGAGTAAAGGCACTTGTCAAGCCTGACAGCCTGAGTTTGATCCCCATAAGCCACAGAAGGAGGGAACTTCATTTACAAAGTTACTCTATGACCTTTATGTGTCCTGGGTTACACTTGTGTCCACACACATGCAAAATACATGCATGCATGGGCACACACACACACACACACACACACACACACACATACACACACACACACACACACACACACACACACACACACACACACACACACGCGCGCGCGCGCCACAAATGAATAATGAGTAAATAAATGTAAAGATAAAAAATAAATAATTGAGAAACAAGTAGGCATCCTTAGTAATCATTTTATCTATCTTTACCTTTTCAAAATCTTCGGTTGTGAACTGCTTAGACGCTAAGTACAGCAGCCCCTCAGGATCCACTGCTTTCTTTAAAGTGTGCTGCACAGTAGGAAGAAGTGGGTGGCAAGGAGATGATTCACTGCAGTTAATCAACAATCCAAATGCCTCTGCAAGATTGGCTGGAATCAAACTGCAATCCTGTATCAAACACAGACGTAGGGCAAACAGCTAACTAACTGGAAATAGTTAAATACAAATTATCATTATATTATTTAATTATCTAGTGATTATTTCAGTATTAACTACAGTTTAAAGTAATTTCTGGGAAAAATGTCAAATTTGTGGAAAGCAACTTTTTAAGAAAGTTCTTACTGAGTATTTATTAAATATTATTTAGTAAAGCCTTCTAGGGCTCAGGAGATGCACAGTCAGTAAAGAATGAGGAGGATGTATTAAATTCTATCCTCCAGAGTCCAGACAGAAAGGGTTGGTGCCACAAGTGCTTGTAATATCAGTGGTGGGGAGGTGGATACAGAAAGATCCTGTGAGCTTGCAGGACCAGGCTAAATGTGTGAGTTTCAGAGAGAGATTCTGCTAAAAAACCAAGGTGGACTACAGTTGAGGAAGACATTGACATCAACTTTGAAAACACACACACACACACACACACACACACACACACACACACACACACACACACTTCTCAACTTTGAAACAGAAATTTCTATTGACTAGACATCTGATTTGCACGAGTGAAAATTTTAGGGGTGGGATGTAGCTCAGACAAAAAAACTCACAAACATTAACAACTGGATCATTATTCAGTTGTAATGTCTGATAAAGTATATAAGTACATCAACAGCAAAACGTCCACAGATGTGGCTGGGTATACCAGGGCATGTCTGCACTCCAGCTCTCGGCTCTCAGTATGATGGCTAGTTTGAGCCAGTCTAGGCTATGTAATGAGTTACAACACCATCTTGGCTAAATGGTGAAGCCTTACCTAAGAAATGAGGAAGATTAAGAAGGAAGAGCCTGGAAGCAGAGAAGAGTGTGAAAACATACTAACAGTTCTCTGAAAAACGTTTAAAAGCTGCTTTTTTTTTTTAAAGACAGGGTTTCATGTAGCCCAGGATGGCCTCAAACTCACAACATAGATGAGGATGACCTTGAATTCTAATCCTGCTTCCATGTCTCAAGTACTAGATTACAGGTGGCCTCCTAAGCATTATTCAACAATATTCCAACAGTAAAATTGTCAGAGCCCTTACCATCTGACCAATCAGAGTACTGGTTTTCTGCACATTTCTCCTTGAAGATGAATCCATATCAACAAAAGACCAAAAACTGCACTGAATGGGAAAAGTCATTTGCTGATCAAAATCATCCCCAAACTTCTTTCCTGGGATGAACACTGTACTGCTTCTGCTCTCCAAAGCTGCATCACAAGAAATCCATGTGTTAGCTAAGAACTTAGACGAACATCTGAACAGTTTGTTTTGGTTTTTTGTTTGTTTGTTTTGTTTTTTATTTGAGACAGGGTTTCTCTGTGTAGCCCTGGCTGTCCTGGAGCTCACTCTGTAGACCAGGCTGGCCTCAAATTCAGAAGTCCGCCTGCCTCTGCCTCCTGAGTGCTGTGATTAAAGGTGTGTGCCACCACGCCCGGCTCTGTTCTGCTCTTTACCTTCAGAAAAGCTGCCACCTCCATGCAGGGCGGGTCTTCCTTAATTTATCCTCTCTGGAATGACTTCCAGACAGACTCAGAAGAGTGCTTTATTAATCTTTTACATGTGTCTCAGCCCTGTGATAGGTAGAGTTACGATTAACTATTGAGTTATACTTTTCTTTCCCCTGGATTGTGAATCCTTAGCCTCATAGAAATTGCCCAAGCAGTTTTCACAATGATTGCACTATTTTCTACTCCAACAATACACAAGAATTCAAAGGTTCCATATTCTCAATTCTTATCAATTCTTTAAAGTTCTTTTAGTAGGCAGGACTGCTTAGTGGAGCCCAATGGAAATAAAAAAATCTAGTATGCTGTTAAAAAATCAGGAAAAATACTTCTATTAAAAGTACTAGTGTGGGGGCTGGTGAGATGGCTCAGTGGGTAAAAGTACCCGACTACTCTTCCAAAGGTGATGAGTTCAAATCCCAGCAACCACATGGTGGCTTACAACTACCCATAATGAGATCTGACGCCCTCCTCTGGTGCGTCTGAAATCAGCTATCGTGTACTTATAATAAATATAATATATATAATAATAAATATATAATATAATATAATATAATATATAATATATAATATAATATAATATATATAATAATAAATGAATCCTTGGACTAGAGAGAGCAGGGACTGAGCAAGTGGGACCGACTGGAGCGAGCAGGGCAGACCAGAGCGATCAGGGTTGACTGGAACAAGGAAAAAAAAAAGTACTAGTGTGCAGAGCTTTACCTTTAAACATATTTTTATATAAGCTCATATTTATACTTTTTCTTTTTTAATAATTAATTTTACTTATTTTATGTGCATCAGTATGAGGGTATCAGATATCCTAGAACTGTACTTATAGAAATGCAGTCAGTGCTCTTAACTGATGAGTCATCTTTCCGGCCCGAATTTCATTCATTTTAATGCTGAAAATATTCTATTACATTGACAGATATCTTGTTTCCACTTTTTGCTAATTGTGAATAATCTGCTATGAGTATTTGCTTTAGTTACTTTTCAATTGCTGTGATAAAACACCATGACTAAGACAACTTAAAAAAGAAACAATTTAATTTGGGGCTTATGGTCCCAGAGGTTTAGAATCTATGACCATTAATGGTAGGGAGCATGGCAGCAACGATGGCTTAGTGGTTAAAAGCACTGGCTGCTCTTCCAGAGGTTCAGTTACCAGCACCCACATGACAGCTCACAACTGTCTATGCCTCGAACTCAGAAATCTGCCTGCCTCTGCCTCCCGAGTGCTGGGATTAAAGGCGTGTGCCACCACGCCCGGTTTACCTTCAAAGTTTCTAATGAGGATGAGGACCAAGTGCTCCCCTAGACACATATCTCTCTAGAGCTGATTTGCTTTTGTCCTGTATGAGGGACTTAGAACTCTATAAAACAGGAGTTGGAGAGGTGGTTCAGATGAGTGTAGCTGCCTGTAGGCTATCAAATGTTCCATCAGTGACTTCTTTTTTTTTTTTTTTTTTTTTTAAATTTATTTTATTTATTATATGTAAGTACACTGTAGCTGTCTTCAGACACTCCAGAAGAGGGCGCCAGATCTCGTTACGGATGGTTGTGAGTCACCATGTGGATGCTGGGATTTGAACTTATCACCTTCGGAAGAGCAGTCGGGTACTCTTACCCGCTGAGCCATCTCACCAGCCCTTAGAGTAACTTTTTTTTTTTTTTTTAAGATTTATTTTGTTTATTATATGTAAGTACACTGTAGCTGTCTTCAGACACTCCAGAAGAGGGCGCCAGATCTCGTTACGGATGGTTGTGAGCCACCATGTGGATGCTGGGATTTGAACTTATCACCTTCGGAAGAGCAGTCGGGTGCTCTTACCCACTGAGCCATCTCACCAGCCCCATCAGTGACTTCTTATCAAGCAGGACTTGTACCTGTCAGCCATTGGTAGCTGGCACTGTCCAGTATGTAATTAGGCATCTCTTTTACACCTTTCCAGAAAACCCACACAATTATTCACACTGATTAAGTTGGGCCTATCTCAGATATGCTATGCTGGTCCAGTATTCAAAATGAATCAATATGGAACTGGAGGGGTGCCGACATGGTTAAGAACCCTGGCTGCACTTGCAGGACACCTGGATTTGATTCTCAGAACTAACAACAGCTCATAACTATTTGCAAATCCAGTTCCAGGGGATTCAATGTCCTCTTCTGGCTTCTGGGAGCACCAGGCCCAAGTGGTAAATAGACATACATACAAATAAAATACTGCTCTTTTTCTTCTCTCTCTTTTCTCCCACTCTTTTTCTCTTTTTCCTCTTTTCTGCTTCTTTGCCCCCCTCAATAAACCTCTTCCACATGGAAAAAAACAAATAAAATACTGATATTCATAAAACAGCAAAAACCCAAAGCAAAATCAATGTAAGCTATAAAGAAATTGCATAATCAAATTAATAGATTTACGAAAAAAGATCTGACAAACTCCTATACGGATTCATAATAAAACTTGTTAGTGGACTAGGAATAGAGGGAAATCTCTTCATCCTGGGTTTTAAAATTAAAACAACAATAACTCCACAGTTAGCATTAATTACAATTAATGGTGACAAACTTGAAGATTTGGAACAACTATTTTTCTCATTGTGCTAAGTCTTCGATAATACAATAAGACAAAAAGGAACAAAATTGGCTCAAAATACAGTCATGTATAAGAGCCTAGAGTAAAGGCTAAAACAAATTTGCAAATTAAATTATTATTTCTAAAATTGAACTGAGAACTAACATTCAGTCTAATTTTCATCTCCTAAGCCCTGTGCATTTCTATCTCAGCTGTTAAATGACTCCTCGGTACAGGTAAGTAGAGGTTAAGCAGGTGGAATGATTTGAGAAAGTATTATTTACCTGATTGAAGCTGTTCAAGTTTATCTTTTTTATGGGATGTCAGATCTCCTATAAAGCAGATACCACCCTTAGCAAGCAAAGCACTGCCGGCCTGAATGCTCACTGCTCCAGTTCCATATTTATTTCTGGACACTGTAGGAAAAACTTCTGTACAGACAGGATGACGTATACCACGGGAGACAAGATTCATGCTAAAATTCAAAAGTCTAGGGAAAATAAATTATTCACTGATATTTAATAATTTAATAACTGACTTTCAGAGGTTATTACATGTTATCAACATGTTTAAATTTAATTTGGCCGGGGAGAGGGTAGAGGGAACTTTTGGGATAGCATTTGAAATGTAAATTAAGAAAATATCTAATTAAAAAAATTTAATTTGGCCAATTTCTGTCAAGCACTACATATATGAAACCTGGTATTTTATTTGAACAACTTACAGTGTAGACAGAGTTAGAGAAATACTTTACAATGGAATAATTCTCAACTAATTTCTTGAGAAAACCACAAAGGGAGTTACTATTTCCTTTTAGAAAAGAATCAGAGAAAGCCATAAAAAGGCAACATTTAAACCGCATCATTTCTTTTGTTGTTGTTGTTTGTTTGTTTTTGAGACAGGGTTTGTTTGTGTAGCATGGTTGTCCTGGAACTCGCTCTGTAGACCTGGCTGACATTCTGAATTCCGCCTGCCTCTGCCTCCTGAGTGCTCAAATTAGAGGTGTGCACCACCACCGCCTAGTGGATCATTGTCTTTTTATAGATTACTTTCTTTTATAAATTCCAGATTTGTTTTTCAGGTTTGTCAATGTCCTATCTTGACTTTTGACTTTTGCTATTCTTTTTTTTTTTTTTTGGTTTTTCGAGTCAGGGTTTCTCTGTATAGCCCTGGCTGTCCTGGAACTCACTTTGTAGACCAGGCTGGCCTCGAACTCAGAAATCCGCCTGCCTCTGCCTCCCGAGTGCTGGGATTAAAGGCGTGTGCCACCACGCCCGGCCCTTCCTACTGTTTCTGTATCATGACAACTCTTGCTATATCTTCCTTTTTGCTTTTAATATTATTGTTAGCTGTTTCAATTTCTTTAATTCTCAAATTTAAATTATGATAAAGGACTTTAGTCTATCTAAAGGATATCATTACTTTAGTGTTGTGGTAAACCTGAGATATCCTCCAAGCACTCATGTTTGGGGGTTGGTTAGATTGTGGGCTTGGGCAAAGTGTGTGGATCCTGGGGGTTCCTACCTGATCAATGGAGGGGCTCACATTAGGACGGAAGATTTAGGAGTTAGGACCTCTTAAGTAAGTGGATCACCATGGACATTCACTGAACAAATAGACTATGTCCTCTGCCTCTTCCTGTCTCTCTCCCTCTGGTTCCTGTCTACCAAAGATGAGCTGTTTTTCTCTGCCATGGCATTCTGCCTCAGTATTGGCAGACAGCAATGGGACATGTAAATGATAGACTGCAATCGTGAGCAAAAATAAAGATTTTTATCCTTTGAATTGTTTCTCTTGAACACTTATGACAGCAATGGAAACTCTGTCTAATGTGGCTATCTTTAAAATCCTTACCACAGAAATTATAACTTTCTTATGCAACCATATATGACGACCAGACACAGACATGGAATGTAAAAGGGACCCAGGTAGTGTCCTTTCGATGTAGATAGGAAAATGCCAGAAAGTGTAGTCAGTGTAGCATCATGACAGGACTTAAACATCAGCCCAGGGGTATGGGACACGGAGGACACTTCAGAAGGAAACATTTCTAGCCTGAAATGAGCAGTGGTTCTTAGCTACAGATCATATTAAAATCATGTAAGGAGTTTTTGTTTTGTTTCAAAACAAATTCTAATGTCCATCTCTACTCCTCCGCTACTTAAAATAGAATTTTTGGAGGTGGTATACAACTTTTTTTTTTTTTTTTTTGGTTTTTGAGACAGGGTTTCTCTGTATAGCCCTGGCTGTCCTGGAACTCACTTTGTAGACCAGGCTGGCCTCGAACTCAGAAATCCGCCTGCCTCTGCCTCCCGAGTGCTGGGATTAAAGGAATGCGCCATTAAAGTATCTAATTTTTGAGACAAGGTTGACTTGCCTGATTTCAAGACTGAATAATCAGGACTGATAATAATCAACCTAAATATAGACAAAAATTCACAACAAAAAATAATGTTCAAATAGATTTACAGTCTAGTTTAATTTTAAACTTGGCACGAGGAAACAAGGAGATAAAATCTTACAACAGATGATGTGGAGACTGCATAGGAGAAACATCAACTTTCACTACACAACACCACATAGAGACACTATCTCAAGGGCCAGCTGGACAGCTAATCCCTCAGTGGTAAGGACACTTGCCCAGCAACTTGGGTTCAAACCCTGGAACACATGCAAAGGTACAAAGAGACAATCAGCACCACCAAGTTGCCCTCTGACCTCTGTGTGTGCTCTGTGGCATGTGCACTCCCCCACAACATGGACACACTGGGAAAAGACTCAACAACAACAACAACAACAAAAAAAAAACAAAATATATTTCTAGAAAGAAAACAGAATTTTCACAACTTTCATGTAGGCAAAAATTTCTTAACTGAACCCAGAAAACATGAAACAAGAGGAAATAACAAACCAGAAAGAGAAATTCTCTAAATGGAAGTGACACAAATGTTATACAAGAGTGTTTACAGGGTATGTAGCTCAGCGGTCGAGGCTTTGTCTAGTACATACCAAGTCCTAGTATTGATCCTATCACCAAAATGTTAAACTAGAGCAGTTTATTTATTTATTTACTTATTTATTTTTAAAGATTTATTTATTATATGTAAGTACACTGTAGCTGTCCTCAGATACTCCAGAAGAAGGCATCAGATTTCGTTACGGGTGGTTGTGAGCCACCATGTGGTTGCTGGGATTTGAACTCTGGACCTTCAGAAGAGCAGTCGGTGCTCTTAACCACTGAGCCATCTCTCCAGCCCGAGCAGTTTACTTATAATACTCAAAACATGCAAAACCATCATTGGGAGAAGAATAACAACATAAACCCAGCAGAGGAGGCAGAGGCTGGCAAGTATCTTAGTTCAAGGCCAGCCTGGCCTACAAAGTGAGAGCTCCAGGCCAGCCAGGGTTACAGAGAACCCTGTATCAGGAACAGGAAAGGGAAGGGAAGGGAAGACAACAGGAAAGTTAGTTATGGTGATAAGTGGAAGAAAGACTGAGGTAAGTTTTGAGAGTGAGTGTGTGCTGGGTATTGATTGCCCTTTCACATAGACAGTTGCCACCAGGGAAAGGGAGCCTCAGCTGAGGAACTGCCTCCATCAGATTGGTCTGTGGGCATGCCTGGCAGACATCCTCTTGATTAATGATTGATTTGGGAGGGTCTAGCCATTGTGGCCTGTGTCACACTGTGGTTCCTGGGTTGTACACTGAAGGCAGCTGAGCCAGACACAGAAAGCAAGTCAGATATCAGTGGTCTTTTTTGGTTCTGCTGTCAGTTTCTGGGTATAGGTTCCTCCCTTAAGCTCCTACCCTTACCTCTCAGTGATGGAGTGTAACATGTAAGCTGAAATAAACCCTTTCCTCCAGTGAAGTGCTTTTGGGCCTGGTGTTTATCACAGCAATGTAAAACAAATTTGAAAAATTTGTCAAAAACTTCTAGTTTTTTACTAATAATGACATTTGTCTCCACAGGGCTGGAGAGATGGCTCAGAGGTTAAGAGCACTGATTGCTTTTCCAAAGGTTCTAGTTCAATTCTCAGCAACCACATGGTCCTCACACCCATCTATAATGGAATTCAATACCTTTTCTGGTGTGCAGGAATACATGCAGACAAAGCACTCATATATATAAAATATATAAACAAACATTAAAAATAGTAGTGACAAGATCTGGTTATTTCACTATATATAAATTTTATCTAACACCAAAAGTTCCAAATTCTAAGCCAGGTGGTGGTGGTGCATGCCTTAAGTCTTAGCATTCAGGGGGCAGAAGCTGGCAGATCTTTGAGTTTAAGGCCAGCCTGGTCTACAGAGCTAGTTCCAGGCCAGCCAGAGCTTCACAGTGAGACCCTGTAAAGAAAGTTTTCAACTTTATTAATACTAATTTATTTAAATGCTTTAGTACTCAGGTGCATTTTATGTAATCATAGTAATATTAGGAGGAAGAATTTATAAAATTTTGTGAGCAATATATAGTTTGAAAATTTCATGGCAAACACCTTACCTATCTACAAGCAGAGTGTCACTGGTTATAACTAAAATATCCAAGCAGTCTTCTCGCTCCCTGTTGCAGTCTCTTGTCTGTACTAGACTCATCAACAAACAGAGTTTGAGCAAATTGTAAGTCCCAGGAGGGACAATCTGTGATGCAAAGATATTGGCCAGAATCGCTGTGAATTTCCAGCATGAGCTCGAAGTCAAGGAGAGGAGACACCTAAAGTTGTCACTAATTCCTGAAGGAACTGAAAGAAAATAAAAAGGACAGATATTTGATTCCTTTATTCAAAATAATTTCAAAATATAGTTCTTGTAATGTACCATACTCATATTTTATGATATTATAATTGGTGACAATGCTTGTCCATCATTTCTTACCCCAGTTCCCTCACGGCCCCACATGAATGAGTTGTGAGCTGAAAGCCAATCATCTGTTCTCCTCTGCAGTCATGTGTGCGGCTGCAGCAGGGATGAGGCTTCGATATGCTGCCTTTGCTCCTGTCAGGAAGTATCCAGAGTGTGCACTTTCCTACTCTGAAATAACTGCACTATGCCACACTGTAATAGTCTAAATGTTCTCCACCCTGATTCTATCCAGCTCCTAAGAACGGTGAATGTCAGAGGAGAAGCTGTGTGTTATAGCTCTGCTATACTCTGGGCAGCGCTCACGGCACAGATCTCTAGGAAGGCCTATCATAGTCTAACACTTGAATCCTAGAGTTCAACATAAGAAAGCAGACTTTCCACCTGCATATAAGCTGTGTTCTGATAACAAACAAGTAAGTCATGAAGCACTTCACATAAAAATGGTCACAAACTGTTCCTTTATGTTGCTTGCTTTCTTCAACAGTTTCCTTCTTTTGAAAAGTCTTTCTAAGATAAGCTGAAGTATCTAGAATTCACTTGCATTTAATTTCAAGTTGGGCTGGATGGTGGTGGTACAGGAGACAGAGGAAGAGGCAGGCTATTCTCTGTGAACTGGAGGCCAGACTGGTCTACAGAGAAAGTTCTAAGATAGCCAGGGCTTCAACACAGAGAAACCTTGTCTCACAAGACCATTAAAAAAATAAAAGGGTAATTCAAGTTCTGCTTCTATTAATGCAGATTCTAAACTTCCTACTCTATTCAGATATAACCAGCTTTCCAGTCTTTCTATTTAACTGGTGAAAAGAACAGGACTGCTCTCCATTTTGTAGTTACTTAATACTAAATTATGATGGAGCTGTCCAGGGACGGCACACACCTTTAATCCCAGCACTTGGGAGGCAGAGGCAGATGGATTTCTGTGTTCGAGGCCAGCCTGGTCTACAAAGTGAGTTCCAGGACAGCCAGGGCTACACAGAGAAACCCTGTCTCAAAAAACAAAAATAAACAAACAAAACAAACAAACAAACAAAAAGGTTGGGGCTGTAGAGATGGCTCAGCAGGTAAGAGCACTGACTGGGTCCTGAGTTCAAATCCCAGAAATCACATGGTGGCTCACGACCACCAGTAATGAGATCTGACACCCTCCTCTGGTACGTCTGAAGTCAGCTACAATGTACTTATGTATAATAATAAATAAATCTTTGGGCCGGAGCAAGCAGGGACTGAGCGGGTGGGGGGAGTTGACCAAAGCAAGCGGGGCCAACCGGAGTCAACCGGAGCGAGGTCCTAAAAATTCAGTTCCCAGCAACCACATGAAAGCTCACAACCAACTGTACAGCTATAGTGTACTCATATACATTAAAAAAAAAAAACTTAAAAAAAAGGTGGTATTTTCATCCCCTTGCCTTTATCTGATCTCTTTCAGGACCCAGGAAGAAAAAGGTACTGCTTTCTGATCTCCTCTTCAGACCACAGCAGTTATTATGAATTGCCTTAGCCAGAAAACAAATCTATTAACTCTTGGAACCCCAAAAGATTTCTGGCTTCTTACTGTACCCCAGGTTGACTTCCTGCCTCTGTCACGAAGCCCTAGGCTTAAGTTTGTACCACCATACTCAGAAAAATGTCAGAAACATTTCTCTCATTGTTAACCTACAAAAAGTCATAAGATTTAGTTCCAGAAAGAGATCTTCAATTACACCAAGAATGTAAACACCTTATTCTTTTCTAATAACACTTAGTAGCAGGGACTGCTTCATTGGCTAGTTTTGTGATTTTTATTTGGAGGTAGAGCCTTGCTAAAATAACCTGGGCTGAGCAGCAACTCATTACGTAGCTCAAGCTGGTGTCAAGCTTGTGCCCCTCCTGCCTCAGCCTCCCGAGTGCTAGGATTACATGTATGCAACACCACACCAGGCTTAGTGGCCATCTGACTGGTCACCACCATGCAAGTTAGGAGTAGACAGCCTGGCCTTCTGCTCCACTGCTTAGGAGAGTGCCTCCCACAAAGGCAAACAACACTGTTTGCTAAACAGATGGACTTACATATGTCAAAATACATGGTTTTTCTTACCTTTTGCTGTGTAGGGAGTGATACTATTTGCTTCTACACAGAGAGCAGTTTGTGAAGTTTTGACACAGACTGGAATTCCAATAATTGTATATTCATTTCCTATTTTCATCTTATTCACTAGTTCATCTATGTTTATTAAACACAAAAGAAAATAGCATTCACTAAATGAAATTGCATATCATCATCTGGTTCAAAGATCTGGAACAAGTAACAACTCAGTAGTTGAGTTAGTAATGAAGTGTTTACCTTTGTTTAATACAGTATCCATGGGGGCTGGAGAGATGGCTCAGGGGTTAAGAGCATAACTGCTCTTCTGAAGGTCCTGAGTTCAAATCCCAGCAACCACAGGTGGCTCACAACCATCTGTAATGAGATCTGACGCCCTCTTCTGGGGTGTCTGAAGATAGCTAGAGTGTACTTACATATAAAAATAAATAAATCTTTGGGCTGAAGTGAGAGGGGCTGGAGCGAGCAGAGGTCCTGAGTCAATTCCCAGCAACCATGTGATGGCTCACAACTATCTGTACAGCTATGGGGTACTCATATACATTAAATAAATAAATATTTTTAAAAATTACAGTATCCATATGCAAGGGCACCAATATTATATTATATTATATTATATTATATTATATTATATTGCTAACATATGTTGATATTTATAGGCAATATGAGTTAGCTTCAAGAGGCATGTGGAATAGCAACTAGGGTAATTAAATATTCACCTATAATGCTGTCAAGAGGAAAAATACCATTCTATATAAGACAGAACATTATTTCAATTAAATGCTAAAGAATGTTAATAAACATCATGTATGTCACATTATTTATCTAGAAAATTAAGTAATTTTAAAAGCTACCACTCATTCTGTACAGTATTTCTAAGGTCTTCCCTGGGTACTCTCTTGCACACTGCAAACTGCATATTCCCACCTGTACCTTATTCATGGAAAACCAAGTGAGCAAGCAATCTCTGTGGGGCCAAGTCACTGTAAGAGGCAAAACTAAATGCACATCTAGTCCAAGACACCCTTTCATGCTAGGCTATGTTCGTGTCACACATGCAGGCCTTTAAACTCCATCAAGTGTGTATGTGTGCTGTATGTATTGTGTGTGTGTGCATGTTGACTGTGAGAGTACAACTTTCAGGAATCAGTTCTCTTCTTTGGGTTACAGTAATCAACTCAGGCTGTCAGGCTTGGCAGCAAGCATTTTTACCTGACAGCACATCTTATTAGCCCTCCAAGTTTATTTTTAAAGTCCAATGAAGGGCTTAGAAAGTGGATCAGTCAGCACAGTACCTCCCATGCTCTTTACTGAGCTCTGCCTAGTTTCCTCATGCCCACATGAGATGCTGAGCATGGCAGATCATACCTGTGACCTCAGTGCTAAGTGGTGTGGGGGGACAGGCCAGTCCTTGGAGCTCAGGGGACAGCGAGTCTAGCCTGAAGGATAAGCACCACACTCATGCTGTGAGAGAGACCTTGTCTCAAAAACAGGGCTGAGAGAGAGCTATAAGACACTCAATATTGACCTCTGTACATGCCCACAGGGACAAGTACGTATATCACTCACTCACACACACACACACACACACACCTATCCCTTGTCTCTTCTCTCTCACCTGACCACAAGCACTGAGTCTCAAGACAAGCACTGAAACAGCACAACACTTAGAGTTTGTAGAATTGCAGCAGCCATCTAAGTGAATACTTTTATTATTTTTTAAAAATTATTTATTTTATATATGTGAGTACAATGTTGCTACCTTCAGACACACCAGAAGAGGACATCGGATCTCATTATGGATGGTTGTGAGCCACCATGTGGTTGATGGGATTTGAACTCAGGACCTCTGAAAGAGCAGCCAGTGCTCTTAACTGCTGAGCCATCTCTGCAGCCCCTAAGTGAATACTTTTAATTTCTCAAATTTCAGTCCACAGGAGAAGGCAAATGTGCATTGCTGCCACAGCTCTAGCTTCTTTCTTAGGCACCTGATCCTGTAAGTGATGCCCACTCCGTGGCAGACACTTGTCTCCTTGTGCTTACTGTCAGTTCTCCACAGCCTCACAGGGGTCAGTCTCATCTTTAACACACACTTACTCTGTGCAGCAAAATCCCCAAATCTCTTCTTCATCATGTTCATATTCTAATAATTTTTTTGATATTGGGCCTCACTGTGTAAATCTGGCTGGCCTTGATCTTACAGAGGGCCTCTAATGCTGGGATGAAGCATGCACTATCACACCCAGCCTATATGCTAATATTAACAAACCACAACGTACAACACACACACACACACACACACACACACACACACACACAGAGAGAGAGAGAGAGAGAGAGAGAGAGAGAGAGAGAGAGAGAGAGAGAGAGAAATGTGATATCATTACTATAAATGGCAATTCCAGATAAAGATGACTTTCTAGTGCTTAAGCTGTCAGTATACTTCACAATAAGTTAGCAATTTGTTTCAAATTCAAACAGAACTTTACATACCTCTTAGGAAAATACCAAGTGATTGAAACCTAAATGGCTGATTTTTAGAGTCTCCTTGAAAAGCATGAAACATTTTTGTGGTGATTATTTCAACTATCTGTTTATCTTAAGGTAAAGAACAAAAGAAAAGTTAATAGAATCCATATTCAGTTTAAGTCTCCTATTAAAATACAAGAGACTATTTGAAAGTTATCACAAAATGTAAATGCATTTTTTACCACCAAGTACTCTGAATTTTCTGTCTTCTTGAAGTGAAGATGAACAGAGGCTGCATAAAAAGTCATTTCTTACTGTTGCAGATTCTGTAGCTCCAGGCACATGGACTCTTACATACTGAAATCCTGAAAGAAAACAGCCCTGAGCTCAGCCTCTCTCAGATTGGCTATTTTTCAATCGTTTACTATTATCAGTTAGTGTGTATTGCTTGCCTTGTTTGTTTGGACAGAGTATCACTGTGCAGCCCGGGCTAGCTTTGAACCCTCCATCCTCCTGCTTCAGCTTCCCAAGTGTTGGCAACATGAGTGTTTCCTCTCAGGCACTATGCTAAGGCATTGGTGACATGGACACTTAAATGCACAATATCTGTATGTGGCATCAATAACAGAGAGCTCCGAGAGGAGAGAGGAAGCTTCATGCAGCTCAACCAGCCTTGAGAATCAATGGAGAGGCAGGCTGGCTAGGTTAAATCTTAAGCACAGAGGAAACTGCACGAGCAAACAGATCTCATTTTGTTCTGTCTCATTTGCTATGTCCTTTTCCAGGACAACATCAACACTTATTAAGCTGTGGAGTGCAGGGAAGATCGTTTCAAGATTATGCACAATAAGCTAATAAATGTTAGGAGACACTAATAAATGCTTGACTAGCCACCAATTGTAAATATGGTTTGAGATGAACCAGCTTGATTTTTTCATTTCCCATTTGAATACTGACCTTTTGAAAAAGGACACACTTCATCTGAACACAAGAACCTTGCACCTTGCGTGTACTTGGTTATAGTTGTCATTGCAATCACAATCCCTTGCATCATATAAAATCTCTGAGATGCATAATTAAGTGGAAACTCACAAAGATCAAGACTATAGCTTGGCAGGGCTGGTAAATGTGTTAACTTCAGCACAATATTGATCTGAGAAGAACACAAAAAACACATTAGTAAAAGTTGCAATCCAATTTGACTTGCCTTTTTATATAGTAAGAATACTATATACAGTAAAAATATAATGTGTTATTGTTGCTATGAACCAAATATTAAGCCAGAGAAAAACATAAAATCCTATAACATCTTAATTAAAAATACCACAATGCGCCGGGCGTGGTGGCGCACGCCTTTAATCCCAGCACTCGGGAGGCAGAGGCAGGCGGATTTCTGAGTTCGAGGCCAGCCTGGTCTACCAAGTGAGTTCCAGGACAGCCAGGGCTATACAGAGAAACCCTGTCTCGAAAAACCAAAAAAAAAAAAAAAAAAAAAAAAAAAAAAAAAAAAAAAAAAAAAAAAAAAAAAAAAAAAAAAAAAAATACCACAATGAGCTCCTTAAAAAATACACATTTTCTGAATCACACTAAAAAACAATGTGAACCCCAATAGCATTGGACACTAGTGTTCAAATTGTAATCTCAAAATATCAACTGACATTAAAAGGAATCAGAGCTCTTTAGAGGGAAAGTAATGATTCCAAGTCTGGGACTGAAAATATAGGAGATGGCATTGGGGCATCTAATTGTTTTAAAAGATATACTTATTATGTACACACATGCACACATATGTCACAGCGTGCAACACATGTGAAGGCTAGAAGACAAACTGTGAGGATCAGTTCTCTCCTCCTACCATGTGGGTGTAGGGATCAAATTAAAGCAGTGAGGCATGGAAGCGAGTGCCTTTCCCTGCAGACACAGTGAAGAGCTCATGCAATTCTCTTGTTAAAAAAAAAAAAAAGAAAACAAATACTGTGCATCATTATAGGTTACTGCCTGTTTTCAAGTCATTACCCTTCAAAGCCTTAAAGGGAAAATAATCAAATATTATCCGCATTTCCCAAACAAATTGTATTTTAGAGTAACCAAATAAATAATGATAAATAATAATTTACTTTTATTTTCATTTATGAATGTTTGAATGTTAGAAATTAAAATCAGAGCCTTGCCCATGCTAGGCAAATGCTCTCCTACCCAGCTATATCCCCAGGTGAGACAATTTATTTTATAGAGTAATTTCAGATAAATCAGAAAGGGTGGCAAAATGAGAAAAATATAAAATTATAACTGCTAATGAAATGGTAGACTGTAGGTATTCTAAAACCATCAAGTGAATGTTGATATGAAACTGTATAATTAATGTAGGGATCAGAACAATAGAAACTCTCATCACAATGGCACTATTATATCCTTATGATACAGAATGTATAATATGTAGCATTATATACTGTGTTGTTAAAATGAGTTGAATCTAGACCTAAGCTTCCAGAGTCAAGTCTTATTTTACACATACAGGATAAAGAAAAATAACATATGTTATCATAAGAAAGTAATTAGATGGATGCAGAGGCATAATATCTTACAGGATAATTAACCAGTTGTCTTTTTTTTTTTAAATCAATGGTATAAAAAAGGAAGGCGTGAGGCTAGCACCAGACTGGAGAACTGGAGAAGCCTCAGCAAGCAATACAGAAGAACTACTGCTCTGTCTCTGTCTCTGTCTCTGTCTCTGTCTCTGTCTCTCTCTCAAAGATAGGCTCGAGTGTAGCCCAGGCTTGCTTCAAATTTTCTGTGTAGCTGAAGATAACCTTAAACCTTCCTGTTTCTGCCTCCTAAGTGATGGGATTATAGAGCATGCACTACCTCATCCATGTTTTGGTCCTGGCTCGAGGGAAAACCCCCCCAAAAGTTAAAAAAAGATTGAAAAAATTAAAATATGAACTGGATATTAAATGATATCAAGAAAATACCACTGGTTTGTAAATAATGATATTGTGATTATTAAGAACACAACACAATAGTTTTTAGAAGTTGATCCTGACTGAAGAAATGACCATCCAGAGACTGTCCCACCTGGGAATCTATCCCATTAACCCACCCAGACACTATTGTGGATAACTAAACCCAGACACTATTGTAGATACCAACAAGAGCTTGCTGATAGGAGCCTCATAAAGCTGTCTCCTGAGAGGCTCTGCCAGTGCCTGACAAATACAGAACTGGATGCTCACAGCAATCCATCGGATGGAGCACAGGGTCTCCAATGAAGGAGCTAGAGAAAGTACCCAAGGAGCGGAAGGGGTTTGCAGCCCCATAGGAGGAACAACAATATGAACTAACCAGTACTCCCAGAGCTCCTTGGGACTAAATCACCAATCAAAGAAAACACATGGTGGGACTCATGGCTCTAGCTGCATATGTAGCAGAGGATGACCTAGTTGGTCATCATTGGAAGGAGAGGCCCTTGGTCCTGTGAAGGTTCTATGCCCCAGTATAGGGGAATGCCAGGGCCAGGAAGCAGGAGTAGGTGGGTTGAAGAGCAGGGGGAGGGGAGAGAGGATAGGGGATTTTCAGAGGGGAAACTAGGAAAGGGGGATAACATTTGAAATGTAAATAAAAGAAAATATATAATTTTTTTTAAAAAAAGAAGGGCTGGAGAGATGGCTCAGTGGTTAAGAGCACTGACTGCATTTCCAAAGGTCCTGAGTTCAAATCCCAGCAACCACATGGTGGCTCACAACCATCTGTAATGAGATCTGATGCCCTCTTCTGATGTATCTAAGGACAACTACCGTGTACTTATATATAAAAATAAATTAATTCAAAAAAAAGATGTGGGGGAAAAAAAAGAAGTTGATTCTGAAGTATGTATGGGGTGAGATAACAGAGCATCTGGATTTGCTTTAAAATATTCCAGATAAGCCGGGCATGGTGGCGCACGCCTTTAATCCCAGCGCTCGGGAGGCAGAGGCAGGCAGTCATTCCTTCAGTCAGGATCAACTTCTAAAAACTGTTGTGTAGTGTTCTTAATAATCACAATATCATTATTTACAAACCAGTGGTATTTTCTTGATATCATTTAATATCCAGTCCAGCCTGGTGTACAAAGTGAGTTCCAGGACAGCCAGGGCTATACAGAGAAACCCTGCCTCAAAAAAACATAAATAAATAAATAAATAAATAAATAAATAAATAAAATATTCTAGATAAATACAGATGATGCATGTACATTGCAACACTGAGCTTGAATGATAGATTTATGAAAGTCAATTGTATAAAATCTTTACTTTTGGATACTTTTGAACTGGTTATTACAAAAGCATTTATTCTTAAAAGTGAGAATATGGGCAAAAATGAAACATTAAGGAGTTTGTGTTAATGCTGACTGTCAATTTGGATTCAGTAGCACCTTGGGATTACTACAGTAAATGTGTTGTTGGGGGTGTTTTCAGAGATGATTAACCACAGGAGGCTCACTACCCTGAATGCTGACAGCTATGGGAGGCTGACAGAGAAAAAAATCTGACATAGAAAATAGTAAATTGGACTTGGTAAAGTGTATTCTACTCTTTAATTATTAACTTATTACTGTGAAAACAGTAGTGTATGTTATTTTGAAAATTTGTACTTCAGTCTTGAAAACTTAAAGTTAATTAAAACTTACTTGAGTTTCAGTCTGTAACTGTCCAATTACTGAGAGCGTCTTAACAGCAACAAAGCAGACCTGTGATTTCAAACACGCAAACACATTACCAAGATTTCCGTGGGAAGTGGAAATCATTTCTTCTTTAACTTACTGATTGAAAAACTTGAGCAGCTTTTAAGGGATGGTGTAAAATCAGGTTTCCAAGTTCAGCATCTAATTCAACAACATCACAGGGGTTTATTAGAATACTGAACCGATAAACAGCATAACTGTGCTTTGAATCTGTGAAGATATAAGTGTGAATAAGAGGATGATTGTGTGCAGCCTTGTCTGAGGGCTCCTGACTGACACACCACGGCTGACCCCCCACTGACATACCATTGTAGGACTTGCAGTCGTCTATAAACTTTTGGAGGCCTCCACTTCTGTCAAGATAGACAAGAGCTGCCTCTTTCATCCGAAGATTCTCCATTTTCTCCTTGTTGGTAATCTCTATTATTAGAACATTAACCACAGCTAGTGGGAAAGATTAAAGTGATGAGACTCATATAAAGAACGAGGAACAAAATAAAGCTTACTTTTGAAGACCACTAAGAAAACTTACAAATCATTAAAACATAAAATTGACCCTGTCTCGAAAAACCTAAACAAACAAACAAATAAAATAAACAACAACAGCAACAAAAACCATAAAATTGAGGATGCAACTAGGTAACCCTTCTAATTGGAGGAGAAATGAAACCTAGCCATTGATTGAACCCAGCATCATGTACTAATGACTCACACCTCCATCCCCATATACCTGTCTTGGAAAAAAAATGTCTCTCTAGGGCAGGCACTCCTAAAAATGAAAACTGAAACTAATAATTTTAAATGATGATAATCACAATGTAATCATAGGCTGAAGGATGAAAGTCATATAAACTGTTTCATCAATCCAGTTTGGGATAGCAAGATGACTCATTGGGTAAAAAAGCCAAGTCTCATGAGTGAGTTTGACCCCTGGGACCCACATAGTGGAAGGAGAAATCAACCTCACCAAGTTGTCCTTTGATTGCCCCCACCTCCTCACTTGAGTGCGCACATTTGTGCGTGTACACACACACACACACACACACACACACACACAAGTAAAAAGAAAAAAGTAAATGTGGTCCTATGAGCACTAACTTGAAAAACCTGAGAAATGGTTCTCGGCCCAGCATTTGTTGGGGATATTGGTTGGCCTCTCTTGCTTCAATATCTTTAGCTGACAGAGACAAAGGTATTAAACAATTAAGGCCTCTTTCCATTTTAAATCTTTGCCAGTATCAAACATAGAACATTAAACTGTAGAGGTGGAGAGGGGAATATAAAATGTTCACTTGAGCAGAAAATATTAGAAACAAGGTACGTCATGCAGTCACTGTGATATTATTAAGAATGATATGATTAAGATTGGACCCCGTCTTTAAGAAATCCAACTTAGAGAGGTCAGAAATAATGACTAACACATTATTGAAACATTATCAGCTATTATTATCTATAATTTATTGGCTAGCTCACTTTCCCTAAGCACCAGTAATACAAAGATGAGCAAAACACAGTGTCTATCCTTTAAAGAGCACAGCATGTAAATCAGCTATGCGAACAACTGTATGATAACTTGTAATAGGAATATGAACAGGTTAGTGGCCACAGAACATGATAAGTGAAAATCTTCATAAAATTGGGCTCATTTGGCCGGGCGTGGTGGCATACGCCTTTAATCCCAGCACTTGGGATGCAGAGGCAGGCAGATTTCTGAGTTCGAGGCCAGCCTGGTCTACAAAGTGAGTTCCAGGACAGCCAGGGCACACAAAGAAACCCTGTCTTGAAAAACCAAAAAAACAAAAAAACAAAAAAGAAAGAAAAAGAAAAACTAAAAAAAAAAAGGAGGGGGCTCATTCTCACGTATTTTTCTACTGCTTTGGACTCTTGGTTGATGACAGAAGGTAACAAGGAAGCCATGCATTACACTTCAAAGGGATAAAGTGAGTTTATTTCTGTGTGGCTCTAAGTACAATAATGCTATTCTAGCTTGCTTGTCCAGCATGCACAAGGCTGGGCTCAATCCCAGCACCACCTAAATAGATGGATAGATAGATAGATAGATAGATAGATAGATATAGATAAATAGATAAATTTTGTTTTTAGTAGGTGAATATTCCTATAATGGGAGAATTTTCCAAAGATACCAGCTAACACCCCCATTATAAGTCATATATCACTGATTTTATTCACCCAGTACAGGTGGGATAAAGTTCAGGATACTTTGCACAGAAAAGTAAGTGGGTATCCTTTTGTTATTTTATCAGGGTCAAAATTAATAATTTTGAAGGTTGACATTGTTAGAATATCAGTTTTTTGCTAGGTATGCTCACGGACACATTTAATCTCAATGATCAGGAAGCAGAGGCACACAGGTCCCTGAGGTCTAGGTTAGCCTGGTCTGCACATGGAGGACAACCAGTGAATCTGTGTCACCAAACCAAACTAAACCAAACCAAACCAAACCACCACCACCACCACCACCACCACCACCAAGAACAAAACCAGGTTTCTGAAGTTGGAGGACATTGAGTGAAATGGTTGTGTAAATTTAGAATAAGTTTTTGTTGTTGTTTTCTTTTTTCGAGACAGGGTTTCTCTGAATAGCCCTGGCTGTCCTGGAACTCACTCTGTAGACCACGCTGGCCTTGAACTCAGAAATCTACCTGCCTCTGCCTCCCGAGTGCTGGGATTAAAGGCGTGCGCCACCATGCCCTAGAATAAGTTCTGGAAGTGCAAAATATACAGGGAAAGAGAAGTTTACAAAGTTTTTGAAAACAGATCGTGTCCAGTTTTTTTTTTTTTTAATTATATTTTGGAAATTAGCTCCTTCATGTTGCCCGTGTGGAGAATGCTTTGAAACTGAACAGCCAATTATCAGTTTTCTACTAGTGTTGTATTTCTAAGAGATGGATGGACCAGCCCAGGGTATTTGAAACAAAACAGAATGGAGGAGATAATTCTAGAATTTTAAAAACTATAATTCTGGGCTTCATGACCAACCTGTACCAGACTGCAGACATTCAGTAGGTTAGGCAGACTGAGTTCAAAGTTAGTCTCTGGCGGACAGGTGGTGGCACACAGCCTTGATCCCAGCACTCAGGAGGCAGAGGCAGGAATATCTCTGTGAGTTCCATGATGGGAAGGGCTCTGCAAAGAAACCAAATCTCGAAAAACAAAACAAAACGAAAAGGTAGTCTTTGTAGCCTTGGGCTACATAATGAGCTCTAGGACAGTCTGAGTTGCATAACAAAGCCCTGTCTATGTCAAGTCCAAGGCTGGGCTTCATCACAGCACCTCCAAACAAGTGAATTTTTATTTATCAGGTGCGTGTGCCGCAGACTCTTGAAAGTCGGCCAGGCAGGAAAGGACAGGATGAAGCTGAGTCTAGAGTTCAGGGCCTTCAAAAGATGGGCATAGAGCCCAACTGTCTGCCCAAAATTGTCATGCTAGGCAGTGATGGCACGCGCCACTCAGGAGACAGAGGCAGGAGCATCTCTGGGTTTGAGGTTAGCCTGATCTACAGAGCAAGTTCCAGGACAGACGGATGGACGGACTGACAGTCTTGGGAATGAACGCATTTGCAAGTAGGGGATTATGAGGAGAAAAGGACACAGAACAGGCCACAGGAATAAATCCAAGCCTTCCCTTCCGTCAGCGCTGAGGGAACCCTGAGGAGATGCGGAGACCAAGGCCCAAACACCTCAGGACTCAGCCACTAGGGCGAACCCGCCTGGCTCGCCGGCCCTGCAGCTCCTCAGGAGACTCCAGTGCCCTCGACCCGGCCATGCTGCCACCTCTGGAATAAGACCCACCTGTACTGCAGGACCCGCGTGGGCTACAGAGGGCCCCCTGCGCATGCGTACTCTCCCAACTGTCGTCTGGCGCGCGGGGGCTGCCGGGACCGCAGCCCTTCTGTCACCAGGGCAACCAGTCTCACCTATACAGTGAGTGCAGTTTGCTCCCACAAGGCAAAGAGATGGAGATACTTTTGCTTTTGCTGTTATCTAATCCAAGGCAATATCTGAATGAAAAAATTTCAATTTCTTCTGGTGGAAATGTGAAAAAGCGTCGTAAACTTCGGAAGCTGCGGTAGCCTCTAAAAAGGCTAATTCCAAGAGAATTGAAAATATGCATCCACAGAAAATCTTGTATATGTAAATTCATACTATTACTCAAAATTGCCCCCAAGTGAACGTCTTGGCTTCCAACTAGTGTCAAACAGCTGTGGTATAGAAACACAAGACAACACGATATTCCCTTGAATTAAAAAGAGATTTAAGGGATAGCACAATCCTGGTGGCTTTTGAGTTCACTGTGCAAGATGAAAGGCACAAAGTCATATGTTGCCATTTATATATGAAATAGGATAGGCAAACATGAATACAAATCTACGATTACCTAGGGCTTGGTAAGGCAGTGAAAAATGACTGATAATGGGTAGGAGGCTTTCCCCCTAAAATGTAGTAAAATACACATAACAAAATGTACCATTTTAGCCATTCTTGAGTGGAAACTGAATGTCATAGAACTGTAACACTGCTTCCAGTACATAATCATCGTCTCCTAACTCTGTACCATTTAGTGATTCCCTAAGTTCCTGGCAATAACCATTCTGTCTTCTTAAAATTAGCTACTCCAGAACTCATAAATGGAACAAATACAGCATTTATTTATTATCCATTTATTCTACTTCATAAAATGTCCTTAAGGCTCATCCATGTTGTAGGATGTTAGAATGGTCTTCATTTGTAGTAATCCATTCCATGGATTCTTTTCTTGGTACTGGGGACTGACACTGAACCCCCAGGCCCCATGTGTTGCTTGTGAGGTAATGGAGATACCCTAAAGTTGAATGAAGTTCTGAAGAAAGCCTGTCATTTGTTGATTTTGAGACAGGGTCTTTCTACTATAACCCAGGATAGCCTTACATTTACCTTGTAGTCCAGGCTGGCTCTGAACTCAGTTCATAGCATAGGCAAGTCTTCAATTCACAATTTTGCCTCAGCTTCCAAGTATATTTAGGTAGTTATAGGGACATTTCACTATATCAGGCATTTTTTAAATAGATGAATTCTATAGTATAAGAATTAAAGATCATAGAAGTTTTACCAAACAACAAAATCACTAAAATTTGGACTAGCTCAAGTGTAGTACTTGGCAAAGTAGGCCTTCTTCCTCTTCAGGGGAAAGGTTTCAGTTAGGAAATCACTATGTAACATATTACCCCACAGCTGTATGCCACATGTACCAGCACATCTTATCTTTTGTATTTTTGTGTTGACTCTGGTTGTTTTGCTGACTTGGTAAACATGACAACACGGGACATGTCTTTTGACACTTTGATTCCAAATTTGGAGGACAGTTTTTGTTTTGTTTTGTTTTGTTTTGTTTTTTGTTTTAAATCTAAGTGAAAAGCAAAGCAATTAAAGTCATGACTCCAGCAGTCAATGACAGCTGACGCATGCACAATGTGCCACATGTCACATTGTCATGTCACAATGTGACACATGCACAGCTCACACACTGACAATACAGGGCTTGCACCCACTGCTGCTTTCATGTCACTAGGAATCACAACAGTCATTATACATTATTTTGTATCCTTATGGCTCCTGTGGAAGGGCCTGGATAGTAATCCATCTTGACTGTTAAGTGGATGGGATTTGAAATCACCAGGGAAACATGAATCTGAGTGGATCTGTGAGAACTTTTCCAGAGAGGCTTAAGAGGGGGAGAGCTGCCCTAAGTGTGGTACAGCACCCTGTGGTCTTGGACTCACAAGAGGGATCTCGTGAAATATCAGCATCTTTTGATTCCTGACTGAAGACCCAATGTAACCAACTGCTTGGCACTTTGGCCACTACAGTCGTAGCATGCCCGTCCCCTGCCAGAACAGACCGTTCCCTCAAACTGAGCAAATCCAAAGTCACTCTTAAGTTGCTTCTGTTTGCTGTGTTGCACGATGGACAATAGCCAAAGGCAGCCTGGGATTTTCCCAATCATCCATTCCAATACACACTGAAAACTCTCATCACCAGTTTTGACTAGAGAGTGCATGTGTGCTGTAATTCTGGATCGTGAGACAGACCCCAAGGAATGAAGTCTGCTGTGGAGCTTCTCAAGTAGGGAAATTAAGGATCTTTTCCCTCCTTTGCTTAGATATTCTCATACCTGAATGCAACTCCTCAGAATGTCACAGGCATCTCAGTCCACAAAAGAATGAATCAGATGAAAGTAGGTGAGGAAAGACTCTGGGTGGAGGACGTGTAGGACCAAAGGAGGCCATGCTGGAGGTCTGAGGGAACTGCCAGGAATGGACTTCCAATACTCCTTCACCATATACCAGAGCCCCAGAGACACCAGGCTGCAAAGACCAATGGCTTCTACTTGTCTCCCTCTCTCTCCGCATCATGTGGAACCTGCTGGAGCCAGAGGGATCTGAAAATTTCACATTTCAACGGGGTATAACAGGGTGGCCAGTTCATTTTGTAAGTATTTTTTTCTTACTTTATTTTGATCTCCTCTTTTCCACATAAGGATCACACGGATGTGCTTGTGTATCAGCTGTTTCAGGATGACCATTTTCCTACTAAGGTAAGGCGGCCTTAGTCTTCAGTCATATACCCACCCCTTGTTTTCTTTCTCTCATGGTTACCCATTCCCTTCATTGTAACTTTCCATAAATTTAATACTATCTAAATCTGTGGACCCTAAAGCACCCCAACTCTCCCTCCCCAGCTATTTGGTTTGGATGATTTAGATTAGTACTTAACCTTTTTTCTTATGCACCCTACTTCTCTTCCACTTTCTTTTTTAAAAGATTTATTTATTTACTATATGTAAGTACATGGTAGCTGTCTTCAGACACTCCAGAAGAGGGTATCAGATCTCGTTTCAGATGGTTGTGAGCCACCATGTGGTTGCTGGGATTTGAACTCAGGACCTTCAGAGGAGCAGTCAGTGCTCTTAACCGCTGAGCCATCTCTCCAGCCCTCTCTTTCACCTTTAATCTTAGTAACTATAGTTTGAGTCTACTACATAGCATCCTTGTTTACCTTCCAACAGTTACTGCAGTCAAGGGGCCATTGCTATTGATTAGTTTGATACTGTACAGTGGTAATAAAAGACACCCATGACTGTTCTCCCAGTTAATATTCCACTCAGGGAATATTCCACACAGAGCTTATATCAGGTATTTTGAGCACCTGGACTAAGAAATTATTTTTCTGAACTCAATTATACCGTATTTAATTCCTACCTGATCATCAAAAATACTCAACCTGGGGGCTAGAGAGATGATGAAGCAGTTGAGTACTTCCTGCTCTTGCAGAGAACGCAGGGTTGGTTTGTAGCGCCCATCTGATGGGTCACAACTACCTGTAACTCCAGTTCCATAGATTTGATGCCTTCCGTAGGCTACTGCACATATGTGGTAGGACATTCACTCACTTAGGCTCACACATACACATAAATAAATCCTATGCCATCTAGTGAGAAGAGTTAGGTGACGTCCCAGAGAACTCAAAATACAATTCTAAGTATGTTCAAAGACACAGAATGAAATAAGGAAGATAATGGATAATATGAAAGGAGGATTAAACAAAGAGAAACTTACCTGAAATGCTGTAAATAAAACACATAGGATGTCTCAGCAAAAGAACAGATCAAGGAGAGGACAGTATATCTGAGCTTGAAGACAAGATGGCGGAACCAGAACACTCCAACCAAGACAGAGATAAAATAATAAAAAGGTTCCAATGGTAATCTCAAGATACATGTGATACCCTGAAAGACCAAATCTGTGGTTATAAGCATAAAAAAAGAATTACCTCAATCTAAAGGCACAAAAAACATTTTCAAGACAACTGAAACCATTCATTAGGGAAAAAAAAGCCAAGCCGGGCGTGGAGGCGCACGCCTTTAATCCCAGCACTTGGGAGGCAGAGGCAGGCGGATTTCTGAGTTCGAGGCCAGCCTGGTCTACAAAGTGAGTTCCAGGACAGCCAGGGCTACACAGAGAAACCCTGTCTCGAAAAACAACAACAACAAAAAAACAAAACAAAAAAAAATCTTACTGACCAAAGAGAAAAATATGCACCTCTGTAGCCACAGGGTGGGGGGAGGGAGGGAACCATGCTAGAAAAAGAAGCAAAAGAAGAGGACAAATACCAAGCACTACAAAATCAACAAGATGTTAGGAATCAATATACAGCTTTTAATAATAACTGAACACTAACAATCTCAATCAAAAGACATTCATGGAAGGCGGGCATGTTGGCGCACGCCTTTAATCCCAGCACTTGGGAGGCAGAGGCAGGCGGATTTCTGAGTTCGAGGCCAGCCTGGTCTACAAAGTGAGTTCCAGGACAGCCAGGGCTATACAGAGAAACCCTGTCTCGAAAAACAAACAAACAAAAAAAGACATTCATGGATTGGATCAAAATGCAGAGATCATGTATTTGTTCTATTAGCTGGACTCAGTGAGTTATTTTTAAAAAGACATGAAGCTGGGAGAGAAACATGTATGTTGTGGGGCAAGTTTGGGGTGGGAGGAGACCAGGGTGAGGTACAGATAAGGCAAAATACATTGTATACATGTATGAAATTCTCCAAGAATAAATATAAATGTAAAAAGTCTAGGTAATGGGTGAAATCATCTAGCTACTGTACCATCCATCAAAACGTACCTCAGATTCTTTTTCCTCTGGACTTGTGATAAATGTTCTCAATTAAGATTAACAACCAGGGGCTGGTGAGATGGTTCAGCGGGTAAGAGTACCCGACTGCTCTTCCGAAGGTGCTGAGTTCAAATCCTAGCAACCACATGGTGGCTTACAACCACCCGTAATGAGATCTGACGCCCTCCTCTCGTGCGTCTGAAGTCAGCTATAGTGTACTTATGAATAATAATAATAAATGAATCCTTGTACCGGAGAGACCGACCAGTGTGAGCGGGGCTGTCTGGAGCGAGCGGGGCTGTCCAGAGCGAGCGGGGCAGAGCTGGGCCAAGCAGGGACAATCGGAGCGAGTGGGGCCCGCAGGAGCAAGCTGGGTCGACTGGAGCGAGCAGGGTTGACCGGAACAAGGGAAAAAAAAGATTAACAACCAGGGCTAGAGAGATGGCTCAGTGGTTGAAAGCCTTTGCTGCTCTTCTAGAGGACCAGAGTTCAGCATCCAGCCTCTATGTCAGGTGGTTTACAAGTTACAAGGAGACTGGAGTCCCTCTTCTAGCCTCTGATGACATCTGCATACATGTGGTGTATATGCACATCACACACACATCTTTAAGAGGTGTTAGTGATCAACATCAATGTGTCATTAGCAAAGTAAACTAATGCATGCATGTGTGTCACACATGGTATTGAACCCAGGGCAGTCCACCACCAAGCCATGCTGTGACATGTGGATGTCACAGGAGAACCTGTAGGTGTCACTTCTCTTTCATCATGAAAGACCTGGGTATTAAACTCAGCTCATCAGGTTCAGTGGCAATGACCATCCTGCCAGCCTATAAGCCTTAATTTTTGAATGATTCATGCCTACCACTGGATCACAGAAAAACCTAACACAGCAAGGCTTTTTTACTATCTAAAAAGAGCTGAAAAACTCCAGAGATTCCAGCTGGCCGTCTGTGTGGTGTGACAGTACTGTGCAACTCAGCCTTCTGCACTCGACGAGTTAACTATTAAAACAGAAGAACAATGAGTCGATACTTCATTGTACTTCCCCACAAATATTTAACCAAAACTAAAGTAGCACCTATCTTTATCATTAACTGCTCAAAGTATAGTAGGTGTGAGAATCAATGAACCCATGAAAAACATCCCTACAAGAGAATTTATGATAAAAATTTGTTACTTTTGAATACAGGATTTATAAAATCATCAAGTGTGTCTGGGTCTTTGAGCATGTTTAACATTTTTATTGTAGCTAAACATATGTAAAAACTATCCCCCTTTTACATGTGAGATTCTTTGATCACTTAACTGTTATAGAATGGCTTGTGTGCTAACAATTTATTCTCTACTGCTGCAACTTTAAATTTTCTTTTTCTTTAGATACTACTTGCTTTTAATAGCTCATCACTGGGAACATTTCACAATCAAGAGCAAGTTAACAGGCTAGCATTTAAAAATGTAGACTTTAATAAGTGTACCGGTCAGTTTGTGGGGAAGCTGTCCAAGATACATAATGTGGAAGATATAAGTGACCACCTGGAGTTTCTATACTTCATTCTGCTTACAGAATATTTATTAAGGTTGCTCAATGTATGACTTTTCATTTGACATTGTAAAAGTCCTTTGTTGTAAAGCTAATCTTTCTGTCTGGTGACAAGCAGCAGCCACGAGGATCACTCTAGACCCCCACACGGGATAAATTCCATTTCTTCTTGAGACATAGGTTTCCTTCTGTATTTCTAATGATTTTATAATTTTTACAGTGTCTGGTGGCCCCTGGTGCATCAGTAAATCGGGGGACATACTTCTTTAGAATGCTGTGAAATGACAGAGGACTGGGAGGGGAGTGCAGCAGACCCCAGAGCTTCTGAGGCACTGAGCTTAGGTTTGTCTCCTCTGTTAGGGAGTATGTGGCTTCACTACCTGCATGACCCTGTTGGCAGAAGCCATCTTGCTGCCCATCGTGACTCCCAAGCAGGGGCAGCGTCTGATTAAATTTTCAAAACTTATATCTGAACACAGCACAGCATTTTTTTCTTTCTCAGTTCATTTACTGTGTGAAAAACCAGACATTTAAGAACCAAAAAATGTAGCTGGGCAGTGGTGGCACATGCCTTAAATCCCAGCACTTGGGAGGCAGAGGCAGGCATATTTCTGAGTTCCAGGACAGTCAGGACTATACAGAGAATAACAAAAAACAAACAAACTGAAAAATGTTTCCAAAAATTAATTTGTGTTATGAAGGTGCCCATAGTGGTCAGAGGACAATTTATGTATGCAGGTTCTCTTCTACTATATGGGTCTCAGGGACTGAACACTGGTAATCAGTGTTGGTGGGAAGTGTCCTGGTGAGCCATCTTGCCCATCCTGAAAGATGATTTGTATGTGAGATTGCAAATGAACAGTGACACAAGTTGCCATGATACTAAAAATGTGAAATAAACACAACAGATCTCTAACTGGAATTCTATCAGTGAAGCTGAGAACATTTTTTCCTAGTATCAGTTGAGTATATATGAAAAGTAGCAAAGAACCCAAATACTTGAAAAAATGTGCTTACTTTCCTTTTGTGAGTATATGCGAGTCTCTGCATGTATGTGCACCATGTGCTTGCTGGAGGCCTGAGGAGACCAGATGGTGGTTGGAGTCCCTAGAACTGGAGCCACAGGCTGTGTGTGCCTCCAAGTGGCTACTGGGAACCAAACCCAGGTCCTTCACATGAACAGCAAGTGCCCTTAACTTTGGATCCATCTCTCTAGGTTCTGACCCAATATCCTTATACATATTCTGGGTGTTACCACTCATTTGGCGTTTAATTTCTCTAATACACAAACATGACTTATATCAAGGTACTCAGACTATCAAAAATCCATGATATGGTTTTCATATTACTGTGCTTTCAATGTCTGTGTTTCCACAAAATTCATTTGTGCCATCTAAGCCCCAGGTGAGACTACTCAGGAGGGATTCTGGGAAAGCAAGGGAGATAGCCCCGGAGGAAACTAGAAGCCTCTTCTACCTCACCAGGCTCCAGCAGGAAACCTCAGCTCTAAGGAGGCTCTCCCTAAACAACAACCCTCTACTCCCCCTGAGAGAAGAATGGTCTGTAACAAAGCAAGGAAGTAACCATTACCTTTAGAGGTCAATGGCTAAAAAAACTACTCCAACAAGTTGTAATGAACAAGCCATAATCCTAGGTTGAGGAGGCTAAGGTAAGAAGATCAGGAGTTTGAAGCCAGGCTGGGCTACATTGAGAGGTATCTCTAAAACCAAAACCAATAGGCAGAGATATTTCCTAAATAACCTTTGAGATTATTTTGGTAGTTAGCATGAAATAGTCCAACTCTTCAAAAGGCATATATTTAATAAAAGACTTAACAGTTTGGGAGAAAAATTAAACTTGAAAATTAGAATTTTTTCCCTGACCCATTTATCAGTATAAAATAACTTGGTAATTCATTCTACTTAAGTATTTTCACAAAGTTGTATACCTTTTTCTCACACAAAAATAACTCATTTGAGTAGTTACTACTATAACCATTACTAATTTTAATTTAAAATAACAACAGAAATTAGATGTCGATCATTAATCTTTTGCTAATTTTATTATGCTACATAGATCTGCATTTCTTGTGATCCAAGAAACAACAAAAATCTAAAATTTGTTCTTAAAAATACAATATTGCACTTTAATTTTTGGCAATTTAATTAAGGGATATTAGAATAAAAATCATGTATGTACAATTTTTGTCTTGATTTATAATCAACAAGCAACTCTGTATTAAAGTAGAGCTGACAGAGTACCCTGGATCTAATTCTGTACAGTGTAGACACGACATCTCTCCTGTGAGGGAGGTCCAGTGTACTGCATGCATTCAAAGACTACCTGTCAAACGCAAGCACCGTCTATTCCCATTCTGCTGAACATATTTAAGCCAAAGGGTATGGATGAGAATACTTCTCATTTGTCAAGGTAACACGTACAAGGGAAGTTTGTTCTTAGTGCAGCTAAGCTCATGATAGTGTCCCCTAAAGGACCTGGGAAACTGTCCTCCAGGAACTGGAGTCCTAAGAAGCACCCTTTCAAAATAGCTTCTCTGTGCCTAACACATTTTACCATTATGAACACAGGAATTAACTGACGCGTCATTTCACAGTCAGTTTTCTGAACTATTTCTAAGACACATAAAGACACCAAGACACATGTGTGTACTTCAGAGATAGGGAGAACTCTTATTAGCATTCATGAGGCCTTGTGCATGTCTGATCCCTGGCACTACAAAATGAGTAATACTGAATATGTTACTGCTAACCATCTGTTAGAATGGGCAGGTGACACACATTCACACCAACCCAGACTTGCCATTTTATTATTTAATTCACAACTAGGTAAACATTATAGAAGGCTACTTTTTTCTGTCATTTTAAAAACACGATCAATTAGGAAGGCAGTTTTGAAATAGCTATTTGCAAAAACAGACACCAAGGTTTAGACCTGCTCAACAATACACTAACCCTTCAAAGAGTCAAAAGGAACATAAATAGAAAACATTTGTAATATAAATATGTGGCAGAGACATTATGGTGGGCACCACCTTAAAAAATATCTGGTAGCATTTTATTACACTTCTCAGTTCGTTGGGAATTCTAAAAAAATTCTGGCCATTAAATATTTTCTTTTCCTCTAGAGAAAAAAAATGGTGCCTGGATGGGCACTGAGCATTTCAAAGCCAATGCCTTTTTCCTTTTCTTCTGGGGCTGCGAGTGAGTGGCTGTAGACGCCCACTAGCAGCCAGTGTGTTTCATCTGCCCTTGCATTTCAGTCCTACTAAGCAAATAGTGAATTATTATGGAAGACAGGGTTTCATCATAAACCATCCTGTACCATTTGCATAGTTCTGCTATGATAAAAAGTCATAGAATTATAAAGATATTAATACATCTTATCTTAACTGTAACAGACTATTAAAAGTCTACCTTGGATGTGTTAGTGTAAACTTAACAGGAAAAAAAACAGTCAATAGCAAAAAGTTATTTTTAAAAATAGGTTAATGCTAAGAATAATAGCTTCAAATTTTTGTTTAAAAATAAGCTTAATAAACAAGAATACAAATTTCAGTTCAAAACTTAGCTCTTTGAAATGCCCTATTTCTTGCATACAGCAGAAAATCCGTATTTCATAGTTCTCACTATTACATATAAAAATGAGGCACTGTTATACATAGTTGAATATATTCACACAAATAGGTGTTTCCATTTCTTCTGCAAGCTAGAGGTTGTTCATTGGTTTCTGAACGTCAAAGTCTTCACAGAAATAAGTCTTCTGAAGGAGGGGCGTAAGAAAAGCCAAGAAACGCATCATCTGCCTCCAGAACACTGGCGTTCACTATAGAATAGTCAGAAGACACACACACAGAATAGGGAACAGTTTCTTCAGTGAAGACGGCATCAAAGTTTCTGATATCATCTGGTCCAGCCTAAAACATCAAAAGCACAAGATCATTCACCTTAGCTTTTCTTTCATTAACTCAGTTCATTATTAACTTTTCATTAATTTAGTTCATCAAAGTGTCTTTATGACTTTGCACATTTCCCCTGGCAAGTTTAGATTTCCCCTACGTTATTATTCTGTTCCTTCTGTTCCACCTTTATTATCATGGCGAGATTTGTTTTTTTTTTTACTGCTATGTAGGAAGAGTAGTGATGGTAAGGGAAAGGAAGCGCAGCATAGCAGAGTTGCATATGCATATACATATGCATATACATACATACATACCTTCTCTATACATCAGCATCCCTATGTGCAGAAACAAGGCTTAGGGAGAGCTCCAGGAAAGTATTTTACTTTGAGCTTGACTGTTCAGTTCCTCAAGTTTGGATGGGTAAAGCTTTCTTAAGGAGCAGTGGGGGCTATTTTAGGTAAAGCCATGAAAGGTGGATCTTTGCCCTACGTGGCAGTCATGAAGCATTTGGTGAGGACATCCTTAGCTGTAAAGGCCTGAGGGTAGCTGCTGAGAAAGAATGAGTAAATCAAACGCTCACCTCTCAAGTGTCTCATTCAATGTGACACTGAACCTTTTCCCACAGATAGGAACTGTGATACAAACTCCAGTGATCTGACTGTAAACACCATGCTAAACCTCCAGGCTCTACAGGGAAGCAAAAATCCTTTACACTCCAGGACCAGAAGCTTAACTGATTTACACAGATAGGGACTCAGGGCAGAGAAAATAACCCCAGGATATGTTAGCCCTGTAAATCTACAAATTAATCAGACAACAGGGCATGGACATGGACATGGACTGCTTTATTTTTTCATATAAGAAAGTCTCCCTCGAGCCAGGCGTGGTGGCGCACGCCTTTAATCCTAGCACTCGGGAGGCAGAGGCAGGTGGATTTCTGAGTTCGAGGCCAGCCTGGTCTACAAAGTGAATTCCAGGACAGCCAGGGCTATACAGAGAAACCCTGTCTCGAAAAACCAAAAAAAAAAAAAAAGAAAGTCTCCCTCGGAGTACAAAGTACTCTAGGAATTATTGCACTTAAGATTTTAGAATGAAAAGGAATTTAAGAGGAATTTTAAAGGTGCTGAAGAGATGGTTCAGTGATTAAAAACACAAGGAACCCAGTGGCCACACTGGACTGGGAGTCGTGTAGGTGAGTTTCACTTCTGACTGCCACTGTCCCCTTCTTTACTCTTAGTTCTGTACCAGCCTGCAGGAGTCCCTTCTCCCACACCACACCCATTCCCTGAGAATCCACCTTTTGGTACAGACCCTGCTTAGCTCTTTCTTGTAACCCTCTCTGCTGTTCCTCTAAGGCCACTTCCATTCTTCTCTGCCACCCTCTGACTAGCAAAGGCAATCTCTGCCAGGAACCCCACAGCAACCACACCTGCTCAGGATCCAGAGAAAGCAACTGCAACCATAGGACAGAACCCTACCCAACAAAGACAAGAACAGATAATGACACCAAGAAACACCTCAAACACTGACCTCCAGATGCCTACACGCCCCACAAAAATATAAACATGAACAGTCAAGACAGAGTGCCTCTCCCAGAATCCAGTAACCCTTGCACAGTAGGCCCTGAGAAATGCAATACAGCTGAAGCACAAGACACAGACTTCAAAATGGCGAGTATTAATATGTTCAAGGATCTTTAAAATGATATGAATTTGTATCTATTTTCATCTTTTTACACACTGACTGCCAGTTAGACCAGCACCATTTATTGAAGATGCTTTCTTTTTTCCATTGTATATTTTTGGCTTCTTTGTCAAAGACCAAGTGTCCATAAGTCTGTGGCTTTATTTTTGGGTCTTCAATCCTATCCCATTGATCAACATGTCTGTCTCTGTACCAAAACTACACACCTAAACCTCAAGAGACATGAGGCCTAGGAAGTGGGGAGACCTGGTGGGTGGGGACCGGGGACATTCTCTTGGAGACAGGGAAGGAGGAGAGGAATGGTATGAGGAACTGCTGGAGGGCAGACCAGGAGGGGGGTAACAACTGGACTACAAAAAAAAAGTTATAAAAAGTTTTAAAAAGATATGAATTATCAAATGAATGGTATATGAGATTATGAACAAATCCTTTAATAAAGTCTAAAACTATAGTTGAATGAAATAATGAAAACATCTCAAGACAAGTATAATTTAACAAAGAGACCCACTAGAGTGATTAAACTGAAATAAAACTAAATAAAAAATTTAGAAAGTCAAGCAAAACTTACCTCAGAGGTTAAGTCCTACCAACTGTTGTGTAATGGTTTACTCCCAGATTGAAATACCATACAGGAAAACCTCTTGAGCAGAAAGGTAAACAAATAGCTTCAGGTAGTACCTGAAACTAATCAAATTAGCTAGCGCCTATCCCCACCCCGGAGTAAAGAAGCCAAGCTGCAAAGAAGATTGTGAGACCAGAGAAACTGCCTGGAAGGAGAAACCAGTCCCTCAGCCCAGAAGAGGTTTAGACCAACTGAGTCACTGAAAGGGACACTCTCCAACCTGTGAAGTGAATGCAGGCTGTACAGTGTAGTATGCTCCAGGTTCCCAGATTCTGTGAGATGTCACCTGTGCTGGGGTGGGCTTTGGTGATGTAGCTATCTGAATAATTTCTGCTCCTATAAGTATCCTTTGCCCATATTCCTTTAAGTAACCCCAATAAAAACATGTAGAATCTCGGGAGTTTAAGATAAGGTAGGAAAAAAGGGATAGCTCAAAGAAATGTTAAACCTAAAAAAAATCCATCCAGAAAACATGCAGGAAATCTGGGACACTAAAAAGACCAAATCTACAAATAGAGGAGCAGAATAAGCCCAGATCAAATACAGGAAATGCTTTTAACAAAATCATAGATGATGATTTCCTTGCTGCAAAGAAGGAGGTGCCAAGCTGGGTGGTGGTGAAACATTCCTTTAATCCCAGTACTCAGGAAAGTGAATCTCTGAGTTCAAGGCCAGCCTGGTCTACAGAGTGAGTTCTAGGACTGCCAGGGCTACATACCCTGTCTTGACAAACTAAGTAAACTAACCAATCAACCAAACAAATGATTCCAGTTAAAGAAGGAGGTGTCAAGAACTTGAGACTATATCGTACCTGAGAACTAGAGGCTATGTAGTGCCTAAGAACTCAACAGTACCTAAGAACTCGAGGCTTTATCGTACCTAAGAACTTGAGACAACTATGTAGTACTGAAGAACTTGAGACTATATAGAGGAAAATCTAATACTATTATCCGGCTAAAGGAATACAGCAATAAAATGAGTCCTAATGTCATATATCATAGATCAGTACCTTTTTTATCCATCATGAGAGAATCTTCTTCTTGCAGTAGACTGGAACTAACAAAGAAACCCACAACTGGATCATGTACAGAGTGAGAGACTTTAGAGCACTCAGTCCTAAATGAGGTATCTTCATCAAAGGCTCCCTATGAAGGCACAGCGACGATTGTGGGAGAGGAGGCAGAAAGATCTTAAGGGTCAGAGGTCATGGATGAGTATAAAGAAACAGTGTCTTCTAGACACAAGAGGATTGATGCACATGCAAAAAGCCAGAGAGAGTCCAGCTCAGTGAGGGGGATGGACATGGGCTCCCATCCCACCCCTAACCAAGAGGCTATCTGCATTTGATACCCACTGGCAAAGGGAAAAAAAATCAGTTTCATCCAGTGGAATCTCTCTGGTTGTATTAACCATCCAACAGGAAGGCACCATACCCAGGAGTAGATGGCCAACACAATGAATTCAGTGGTATTTTGTAGGCTTTCTGTCTCCTTTTGGTTTGGTTTTTTTTTTTTTTTTCCTTGTTGGTCTTTGGTTTATTTTGATTTCCATTTGTTCCATTGTGTATGTGTACTTTGCGTTTTTGTTTTGTTTTTGTGGCTTTTATTTTCTTTTTCTTTCTTTCTTTCTTTTTTTTTTTTTTTAAGATTTATTTATTATAATACATAAGTACGCTGTAGCTCTCTTCAGATGTACCAGAAGAAGGCATCAGATCTCATTAGGGGTAGTTGTGAGCCACCATATGGTTGCTGGAATTTGAACTCAGGACCTTTGGAAGAACAGTCAGTCCTCTTACCCACTTTTTGTTTTTGACACAGGGTTTCTTTGTGTAGCCCTGGCTGTCCGGGAACTTTCTCTGTAGAACATGCTGGCCTCAAACTCAGCCTCCTGAGTGCTGGAATTAAAGGTATGTATCATTATGCCCAGCTGATTGTGTACTGTTAGGCAAAAGAACATAAAGTTGGGCGGTAGGAAGTGGGTAGGATCTGAGAGAAACGGGGAGGAAAAACATGATCAGAATCTATCTTTTTAAAATTTTTATTATTATTATTTAGGGGGGGGGTTGTTTTTTCAAGGCAGGGTTTCTCTGTATAGCCCTGGCTGTCCTGGAACTCACTTTGTAGACCAGGCTGGCCTCGAACTCAGAAATCCGCCTGCCTCTGCCTCCCAAGTGCTGGGATTAAAGGCATGCGCCACCAACGCCCAGCTATTATTTGGTTTTTTGAGACAGGGTTTCTCTGTGTAACCCTGGCTGTCCTGGAACTCACTCTGTAGAGCAGGCTGGCCTCAAACTCAGAAATCCGCCTGCCTCTGCCTTCCAGGTGCTAGGATTAAAGGTGTGCGCCACCACTGCCCAGCCACACATGCACACTCGCACACACACACCACAAGTATGGGTGGGGTTCGGGGGGAAAGGGAGGGAGAGAGAGAGAGAGAGAGAGAGAGAGAGAGAGAGAGAGAGAGAGAGAGAGAGAGAGTGAGAGTGAGAGAGAGAGATATTGATTGAGAGAACACAAACAGCACTGGCTACTCTTCTAGAGGATAAAGAACCTGGATTCAATTCCTGGCACCTACATGATGGCTCATGAGATCTGACACTTCTTCTGGCCTCCATGAACACTGTATGCACTTGGTGCACATATTCATATTCAGGTAAATACTCATACACTTACACAAAAAGAAAAATCAAATCTCAAAAAAAAAGTATTGTAGAGGATCCATGTTTTGTTCCCAGCATCTATAACAGCTTTAACTTCAGTTTCAGGGATCCAATGGCCTCTTACAGTCTCAGCAGGGGCCAGGGATGGAAGCATGTGGTGCTTAAATGCATACTGAGCACATGTGCATGTGCGCGCGCGCGCACACACACACACACACACACACACACACACACACACACACACGGGAAGTATTTAAAATCATTTCAGATCTGGGAGTTTATCCCAGTGATAGGAGCACCTGCTTCAGCAGCCCTTATGCCAATGTGCTCAATAACACAGAGACACAAATTAATGCAGAACACACCAGAAACCTTCATCAACTTTTGAGTATGAAATGTGTTAGTTGCAATTCTATCATTTCCTTTTCTCTATACACTTGTTTTCTCTTCAGTGAAGAATGAGGATTGAGCTTCCCCAAGCCTGAAAGTGAAAATCAGGAACAAAACTGTCCTTAACAGTTTGATAGTTTCTTGAACTATCAATTCCGAACTACAAAAAACAAGTCAGGGTACAAATATTGCTATGTCAGATGGTGTAAAATATCATAGTCATTATGCAGAGTCTAACCTTTAACCAAGACAGGGTATACAAAATAACATTACTTCCTGGAGTAATTTCCTTATCCCCCTAAGTTTTACAGCAACAACAAATGAAGAGATTTGGGGCTGGGAGGGATGGTCACTTGCTGAAGTATTTGTTTAACCAGAAGATGAGTTGGAGTTCAGGTTTAAAAACGTTGGCCTGGTCACACTTGTGCCATTCCAGCACAGGGAGGTGCAGTCAGTCAGGTTTCTGGGCTCACTGGTCAGCCAGCCTAGTTTCAGGCTAGTAAGAGTCTTTGTCTCATAACACAAAATAAAACAAAACAACATGGGTGACGCCTAAGGAGTGACATCAAGGATTTGGTCTGTCCATCACAGGAATGTGCATGCACACCCATGCAAACACAGGGCAACCCTGGAATCACACCCAGATTTGCATATTGGTGTTGTCACTTTTTATCTGCCTGTGACTGTCCTCTGCTAATTTACAAACAGATACACTAATGAGGCATGCATAAGAGTAGTGAGTTTGCAGCTCATCTGAGGTGCAGGTCATGTTTAACAGCCAAACACAAAATATGTAAGTCCAGCGGTTACTAATGTTACTATCAACCTTCTCATGACTATTAACAATCTGTGTTGCTTTCTAAAACTTTACACATTGCTAATTCTAATGCACCTCTGATCGCCTTTTTGCTTAAAAACATACCTTTAGTAAACTGCCTCCATCAGTAGATCTAACAAGGGTAGCTAATACGAACACTTTAATAATACTTTTATTATTTTCTTTTTTCTTTTTGGTTTTTTGAGACAGAGTTTCTCTGTGTAGCCCTGGCTGTCCTGGAACTCACTCTATAGACCAGGCTGGCCTCGAACTCAGAAATCCGCCTGCCTCTCTGCCTAGCTTATTATTTTCTAGAAGTGTTAGGACAACTTATATCCCCAGGAAAAGACTTTGCTTAGGGCTTGGACTGGTAAGAGTACTTAGGAAGCAAGCATGAGGACCCGAGTTCAGATCTCCAGGACCTAGTCACGATCTGAGCAGGGTTTACACGAGTCTTCCCGGCACCAGAAAGGCAGAACCAGGTGGATGCCTGCAGCTAACTGGCAAGGCTGGAATGAGTCAGCTCAGGTTTAGTGATAGAGCCTGTCTCAAAAACTAAAGTGGGCAAGACTGTGGAGGATACTTCAACCTCAGTGTACACACACACACACACACACTGTACATACAGCACCATACCTATACACACATTTGTTAAGAAATAATTGCACTTGGATGCTGGTTTACTATGTACAGAAAAGGTAATGGCTACTACCTTTAGCTTCCACCTTTTGACCTTTAAGAAGCATTCATAATTACTATGCAGGAAGATATTTAGTAACTGTGATCTTACTGGTCACCTTGAAGTTTCTGTTGCTTTCTTCTTTTCATGTTTTTGTGAAATGCTAGGCAAGTCCTCTACCACTGAGCTAGACAGCTCTCAGGGAGAGTGCACAGATACATTCGGGTTGGCTGTGGGGATCCATTCCCAAAATCATAGTGAACTTCAGTTCTAGACTTCACTATTTTAGATAAGACACGTACTTACCACATTAGGGTTAAATGGAGGTGGAATCTTTTTTTGTACGAGGTCAGTCCAGCTGAGTGACTCAAAAAAAGGATGATTCTGAATTTCAAGCTAGAATATTAAAAAAATATTTTTTTAGTAATGACAAAAATTTAAGTATTCATTGAAGAATCTTATAAGGTGAAACTACTCTGTTTGTAACTCAGTGTTTTTAACCTGATACTGATGTGGGTCATAGGCCCTGGAGAGGCTGGTATTTAGTCCGCTCCTTGTCTCAGTGTTTTTAACCTGATACTGATGTGGGTCATAGGCCCTGGAGAGGCTGGTATTTAGTCAGCTCCTTGTACATAAGTAATGTCACCTTCACACAGCTTCCCACAGGTTAAACAGGGTTAACAATTCTGTCCTAAATATTTCATGGAGTCTACAAAGATGAGCATAAAAATGTGGAAACGAAAGTATCATAAAAAGTCAGCACAGTCTTACACAGGGAACAGCCGTGAAAGCCGTGGGAAAGGGCCTGCTTACACCAAGGCACAGCACAGTCCAGTTCTATAGCAGTTATAAAGTACGGCTCAACCTATAAAGCTTGTGGGTTAGGAAAAAAAATTCTTAGAGAAAGCAATGTCTTAAGTGGGCACCTTTAAAAAAAGATTTAATTTATTTGTGTATATCTGCACGTATGCATATATGTATATGTGAATGTCTGTGGTGTGTGCATGTGTGTGTGTGCAGGTGCCCACAGAGTTCAGAAGAGAAATTGGATTCCTTGAAGCTAGTGTTATAGGTGTTTGTGAACCACTTGGTATGTGTGCTAGATACTAAACTCTGCTCCTTTTATTTCTTAAAAAATAAAATCAAAAAATAAACAATGAAAATGACAAATGACTATTGACTTCTGAATTAACTAGACAGTAAGTAAGTAAACTGATGAATGAATGGAGCTTGGTTGGTTTGGTTGAGAGAGTGAGTCCTGCAGTACAGATAAGGAATATTCTCATTAAAGTTCATATTCTCTCGTCTCTTCTCCCTCTCACACACATACAGTTGGTTAAATAAGGAAGTTAGTAAGAAAGAACAGTGAGGTCTGTTCCTCAGACTTGTGGCCAGAATAACCAAATGGAAAATGAAGGCATTTCATGTGAAAAGGAACATAGAGTATCAGCAAGATTTCAATTATTTTTCAGGACAGGGCCTTGGGCCACCTAGAACTGGAATTACAGATGGTGATGGCCTGCTCATGTGCTGAGGATTAAACATGGTCCTCTGAAAAGCAAGTGGCACTCTTAACCCCCAAACTGTTGCTCCAGCTCCTTAAATTTTCCTTAACAAAGAAAATAATTTAAACACTAACGTAGTCTTAAACCCCAACAGAAACTTACGAGTTGGGTGGTTTGTGTTGTACGTTTGTATTACTTAGCGGTAAAATTTAAATTTCTAGGTTGGGTGTGGTGGCATATTCCTGTAATCCCAGCACTTGGGGGATAGAGGCAGGTAGATGGCGGCTGCTAGCTTGAGGTTAGTCTGCACGTCACAGACTTTTTTTCTCAAAACAAAACAAACTAATAGTAACAACAAAATACAAAAAATAAAATTTCTGGGCATGGCACACATTTCTAATCCTAGCACTCAAGAGGCTGAGGGAGAGAACATTAGATTTTGATCTATGTAGTAAAATTTTCTTCTAAAATAGTTAAACTAACAAAAAAAAATCAAAGTAGTAACTGTACCATATGACACATCATAAAAAGATGGAAGGAGCAATTGTCGGAAATAACAATCAGAAAGCAGTGGGGTATAAAAGCTGGACAGAGAACTAAATTAAAGTACATGAACACACCTGAAACCTGGGACAAGAATCCCCCCATTTATCCTGATTCTGTAATAATGTTTCACTAAATACCAAATAAAATAAGGACTTATCACCAAATTTAAATAAGTTTAACAACTGGTACTCAGAAACATGATACATACAAAGTCTTCTTTGGCACCAAGTCGATTTTGTCTGTTTTTTTCTAGGAGTTCTTCCAGAATGGACCAGGCAGTGAGACTCACTCCTGGTCTCAAGTTTAGGGGCTTGTGAAGAATATTGTCATACATTTCAGCAACATCTCGGCAGTAAAAAGGAGGCTGGAAATTTAAAAAAAACAAAACAAAACAACATAAGAGGTTAGTGAGTTATGTGAAAATGGTTTAAAAGATGTTGGACTGTTGAGAGAGGTGGCCCACACCATCAATCCCAGAACTTGGAAGACAGAGGCAGGTAGAACTCTGTGAGTTCTAGCAAAGTCTACATGGTGACTTTCAGGCCAAGCAGGAACATGCAGTGAATCACTATGTTCCAAAAGAAAAGATGTTGGACCTGATCTTGGTCATCAGAGAGGCGCTGGGTCCTGAGAATTACAGAAACGCATGGCCTCCTGGAGAATGCAGATATCAATAGTGTATGGCAAAGAGATTTTAAAGCCCAATGCACTATCAAACTTAATTTGTGTTAGCTGGGTGGAATAGTATTTTTACTAGCTCTTTGTAGACTGCTTTAAATCACACACTTATAATAGTATATTTTACAAAAAATAAGGATGGGTCAGCCATATCACCGATATGGTGGTTTGAATAAGAATCTCCACCTCCCACCCTCACCCCACAGGCTCTTTGAATGCTTAGTCACCAGGAAGTGGCACTATTTGAGAAGGATTAGTTGTTGGAGGAAGTGTGTCACTGGGGGGGTGGGACTTTGAGGTTTTAAAAGCCCTTGCCAGGTCAAGTGTCTCTTTCTGTATCTTGGCCTATGAATTGGGATATAGCTCTCAGCTACTGCTCCGGTGCCATGGTCCTCACCATGATGATACTATGCTAATTAAGCCTCTGAAACTGTCAACAAGCCCCACATTAAATGGTTTCTTTTATAAGAGTTGCCTTGGTCACAGTGTCTCTTCATAAGTCTCTTCAGAGACAGAGAGCAGTGACCAAGACACAGGTATGATGATAGTTACAGGTAATAGGCATTCCAGACCCATCAAATAACAAATATCAAATGATTTAAGATTTGAGAATAAAAATCATCAAAAATGTAGATAGCAACCTGAAGACAGTGTTCCTCTACAAGTACACGTGACAATTACAGTGTTAGGAGAATACCTTAGAGTTAATTATCTAGCTAAAAGTTTTGAAATAAGAATATTATTTAAAGTTAATGGAATTTTACAGCTCTGTCAATTTTCAGAGTTTTTGGTTTTTTGTTTTTGGTAAGAAAGTAAAAAAAAATTTTTTTGCCTTTTAAAATATAACCTGATTTTATACTTTCAAAGTCCTTCAAAGAATACAAAGAATTCTGAAATATCTAGATGATAGTCAGTGGCTAAATAAAGTTAAGGTATTAAGTAATTATCTGATATCTATTGTCATTAGCATTACTTAAAAGGTAGCTTTTAACAAGCCATTAACAGGGAGGGACAGTGTCATCTGTCTGTTAGTCTGTGGAATCTAAAATATGCTGATCTTTATTGAGCTTAGCTTGTAGGACACACACACAACACACACACACACACACACACACTCCCTCCCCCCTCCCTCTCTCCCTCTCTCTCTCTCTCTCTCTCTCTCTCTCTCTCTCTCTCTCTCTCCCTTTCCTGAGCTGATGAGGATTTAACACTAGCACTGTCTGCTACCTCAAAGGTCACTGCATGGGGCTCCTAAACACATAGGGACCACAGAAAATAACTAGAAAGCAATCCAAATATTTCAAATGGGCTAGAGAAAAGCAAAATGTAGGTGCTGTCCTAGGAGATGGCTCAGTCACTGAAGTACTTGCTGTGCAAACATGAGGTCCTGCACCCACATCTTCAGTACCCACATAAAATCATGCCTATAATTTAGTGCAGGGTGCAGAAACACAAAGCTACATAGGGCTTGCTAACATACTAATTTAGCCATACTGGTGAGCTACAGGTTCAGTGAGAGACTGTCTCAGAAAATAAGGTGGCTAGCTATTGACAAATACACCTACCACTGACTTTTAGCTTGCACACGCTCCACATAAAAGGAAAACAAATATACTGTTATGAAGATATGTAAACTAAAAAGCTTAAATAGGTTGCCCTGGGTTGGAGTGATATCTTAGTATAGCAATAAAATTTCCATTTTGACCAGTAGCTCTGGCTGGCCTTAGGAATCCTTACTGAAAACTGTGGAATTTAACTGCACAGTAAACCTCTTTTTTTCCCCCAGTGAATTCTTTAAATCATGTTTTCAGGGAAGGGAAACAGGTGGTATCCAGTGGTATAAAAGCTGGAAATGCCCGTATTAACTCATCCCCATAAAAACAGAATGAAAGGCAAAACCCCAAAGCATCATCTTTTAAGACATTATAGCAATATGTTAGTAACTGAAAACTCTTTTTTTCCATCTTTCTGAAATTAGGCAGGTGATGTCTGATATAAACAAAATGAAAGGAAACAAGGAAGTTCAACGTTATGACTGGGTGTCTATTTCTAAAACTGCCCGAAGAAATGCCTAAAGGAATACAGAAATTATATATTGGTGTTTGAAAGTAATGAAGCCTTTCTTTGTATAAGTATTCCTAACACGGTTTCAGACTCATTTAACAAGGTCAGTACTACATTGTTGGTACCACCTAAGCATCTTCAGGATTACTAATTACTATGTCATCAATGGTGCAGTGGAACAATGAGGAACAGAAACACATACCAGCCCATACAGCATCTCATACAGAACAGCTCCCAGGCACCACCAATCCACCGTGTTGTCATAGGGCTGTTTCCTGATTACTTCAGGTGCAAGGTACTATAGAAAAAATAGAAACATTACAGCAACCCAGTGAACACAAGACAGAATTTAGGATTTGAAAAGGCAACAAATTTTAGGTACTGTTACTCATACTAAAGATGTGCTATCTAGATTTTCAAATGAGTTGGGTCTTGTGGCATATCACAACCAGTGAAAAATACCCACTGTACACTCTAAGTCCCTAGAAAGCTGGAAGCTCTAACAGGTTTTATTTCACCTCTTCTGTAGATGAAGGGTATGGCTTGTATTTATATTTTATAAATTATATCAATGATCAGACATATTTCTTACCTCTGGTGTACCACAGAAAGTTGTGGTGGTATCAGAAATAGCGATTCCTTCTTTGCAAAGCCCAAAATCCGTTAAGACAACATGTCCCTGACAATAGAAGTCGGCAAGATAAAGCAATGTGTAGACATGAATTAACAAGCTTTTCACTGTAACAACTTTACTTTTAGTTTTCTGAGACAGAGCCCTAGGCTGGCCTTAAGCTTTATATCTTGAGCCTCCAGCCCCAAGTGCTGGGATAGTAGGTATGCGCAGCTGTGTGTTTTTTTTTTTTAAGTAAGGTGAATCCAGGGCTTCCTACATGCTAGGCAATTGCTCTACCTACCGAGTTATATCCTTGGAGCTGATCATTTGAAGCCCTCTTATTTTAAAATAACTATAACAAATAAAAATTCAAAAACATTAGAGATTGTAACCTCACTGAGCTTACCCCAGAGCCGACATTTTGTTCAAATGTCAAGCAAGAAATTCACATTAGTACAAAAATGCTAATTACAATATTGGCTTTATTTGGTGTCACTACTTTGCATATGTGTAATCCTGTGTGTTCATGTGCAGTTCTGTGCAGTGTATGTGTACTGTTGTAGGTCTCACCACAGTCAAGACAAAAAACTACTTCCTTGTGAGGGGCCTCATGCTAGTTCTTTATCTTTGCGAGCTTCCTTTCCTTGATTTATTTATTTTATATATATGAGTACACTGTGGCTATCTTCAGACACACCAGAAGAGGACATCAGATCCCATTACAGATGGTTGTGAGCCACCACGAGGTTGCTGGGAATTGAACTCAGGACCTCTGGGAAGAGCAGTTCATGCTCTTAACAGCTAAGCCATCTCTCCAGCCCTGGGCTCTCTGTTTTCAATCTGGTCCCTTATAAACACTAACAGGATAATCAAAGTACAATGTTACTTCAAGAATATTACAGAAATGCAATCATAGAGTATGGAACCTTTAAGACAATTTCCTACCATGCCTAACAACAACAAAGAAATAAAACCTACAATATTTTAAATAAGATAACACTTACCATTGAATCCAAAAGAATGTTTTCTGGCTTCAAGTCTCTATATTGAATTAAAAGAAAAGAAAAATATGACTATCATCTGAAATATTTCAAGAAACCTTTACCGTTTCAGGAGGTGTCTCCATGTGGTATAAAAAGATGGCTCACCTGTACACGATTTTGATGGAGTGCAGGTAGCCCAAGGCACTGGCGATCTCCGCAGCGTAAAACCTCGCTCTGGGTTCAGGAAAAGACCTTTCCCTTTGAAGGTGAAAGAAGAGCTGCCGGGTGGAGGGAAGCTGTTAGTGTGCTCACTTGTGGCAGGCATCACACAAAAGCATAGCTTCTGATACACTGATCGTAAGGTGAAGGCTCACAAACCCCGCTGTCCTGTCTCTATCTCATCTTTCAACCGTGTGTCTGTCTCTTACCCAGCTATTGTGCCACTGTCTTCACACATGCGCCTGTGTGGCTCTCAGTGACTTCTCTCATCTCCCATGTACCACACTCAGTCCTCAGTGTGACAGGCTCCACACTTTGCTGATAGACGCTTTAGGAGAGATTAAGGAAATTCTACAACCCTGATGTTGACTTTAACTACCTGTAAATACCATGGAATTACTCGGCCTCGTGGACAGCTTAGTAAACCAAAAGCTCGGTGCGAGGTCTTTATAACACTTTTGTCCTTTAATCTTCCCAATCAACAGACCTGAGGTAAGACACGGACAAGGAAGCTAGCTCAGAAAGGCTGATCTGATCAGCATCCTAGAACTCATTTTTTGACACTCCACTTGGTTCTAGTGAAGATTAAGTAATATACAAAAATTCCATGTCCCAGGTCAAGGTTTGCAAACAATGGGAGAACAGGAGGAGCTGGGCACAGTGGTGCAAAACCATCACCCAGTCCTTGGAGACTGGGAGGGAGGGCTGAGACTGCTGCCTACAGGCTAGGCTATCTAATGAGACTCTACATAACAAACAAAGAAACATAAGTCAGGTATGTTGGCACATGCCTGTAAGGCCAGCACTCAGGAAGGAGGCTGAGGCAGAGGAATTGTCACAAGCTTAAGGACAGCCATGGCTGCACAGGGAGCACCAAGTCAGAAAGAATTACATACATAGCACACATAACATACATAGCAAGGCCTTGACCCAAACAACAGGAACAAAACTACAACAGAACACAGGATGAAGCCAAACTCTACCTCGACCCTTCTTCCTGGCCTTTATCCCCAGTCTACCTACTGCCAGCGACATTTAACACCCCGTATCCCCCCCGCCCCCAGTGCACTCTACAACACTTTATCCCCTACTGCTGATTATCTAAGCAGAGCTCATCTTGTGGATGACAACCATGCATCTTTCCACCTCTGCTGCTCAGGTCTGAACCACCACTGTGTAAAAAGGATCCAAAACCATAGCCCCAAAATATGAAGAAACCGCAGATAGAAAGGAAACTTGCAGTGGCCCCTCATCCACTTAGATGTCTCCCATGAACATTTCAAAGACCGAGAAGCGTGGAGGGAGGCTTGTGTCTGAGATGTCTACCTTCAAACTCAAGTGCAAAGAGAGTAACACTGACAAAGCTGTCTCCGAATTCTACTTCTTTATTGCTTATAACTCATTTTATACTTAATATTTGTTCATGTTCCTTCTCTCTTCTCTTCTCCTCTTCTTCCTCCTCCCCTCCCTTTCCCTCCCCCCCCCTCTCGTTTTTACCACACAAGGTTTCACTATGTAGCCCTGGCTGTCCTGGAACTCACTCTGTAGACCAGGCTGACCTTGAACTCACAGAGAGCTCCCTTCCTTTGCCTCCCAAGTGCTGGGATCAAAGGCATGCGGCACCTTGCTCAGCTTCATTCTCTTTTTCTGTCACCTTTATTCTCTAGTTAACTGAAGTTCAGTAACCTTTAGTCTTTCCTCTTTGCGGAGATGGAGGGATAGAGGACTCCTTTGTAAAGATGTTATAAGATGTACTACTTAAGTGAACTTTAGAGACACTTGTAGTCAGAGATCAACTGATGGAAATCTAAGGGGCTTAGGAAGTAGATGAATGGGGATGGCCAATAGCCTGAAACCTGCTACCAGGCTGCTGGAGCTCACTCTGTAGCTACAAGTCCATGACTCACTACCACCAGCCAGATGGCTTTGTCTTACACAATCTGGCGGTTGTGACAATAAAGTAATCATACACAAGGAGCCAGAGTCCTGGGCATGTAAGTAATACTTTACACGTACTATCACAGTATCAGCTGCTGTAACAGTAGCATTTTTAGAATGGGGTTCAATAGTCATCTGAGTAAGCATTTTGGGGATCATGGTTTACTGGCACAAACAAAAGAGGGGACTCTGTGATTACAATTACCTTTTTCTTTCAAAAAAATCCGTTCTCTGAGACAGATCTTGCCAGACTCTAACATGCTGAAATGCATATGTACCATCAGGAAGGTGATACAACATCAAACACTGCGGCACTGGCTTAACTGTGGGGAGGGGTTGCCTCGCTGATGAACAGTTGGATCATTTTAGAAAATAGCATGTCTGGCTAACATTCATAGGCAATGGTTGGAACAACTATTACCTAAATTACACATCCTGTTTTACACTAACATTTCAATTTTGCAATACAGTGTTGACAAAACCACACACGACGCCTGTAACTTCTCTATGTCCTGCACAACATACGGTCCACTGAATACTGTTTTTGCTCTACAACAGCTGTTGATAAAGCACTGTCAGCCCAAACCTTACATAAGAACCTTTTGGATTTCATGCTACTATTTTTTTCCTAACCATTTTCTCTATTAGACAACTAATTACAAAACTCACCTCCCCTCCATTAACAAAATCCAGAACAAAATAAAGCTTTTCAGTTGTTTGGAAAGAATAGTGCAATCCAACCAAAAATGGGTGCTTCACATTTTTCAAGAGCACGTTGCGTTCAGCCATAATATGTTTTTGCTGGAAAAAAAATGCAAAATATCAGTTTGTAGTAAATACCAGAAAACAGCTGCTCATAAAGAAACAGGCTCAGGAGAAACAGGAGCTATTTTACTTTACCTCTTTTCTGTTGAGAACTACTTTTTTCTGTAACACTTTGACAGCATAAAATTTTCCATCCAGTTTCCGTTTTGCAAGAAGAACCTGTTAGAAAGATTTGCAAATGAGTGAAGAGTTCACAATCTTTTTAAAGTTTTTAAAAATCATGTTCACAACGGACCTGTTTTGTGCTAAAGATGAACCACAACTGAATTTACTTCTGTAATTCTTTTTCTTAGATATTTTAATAAAACAAAAGCAGTTCTGATCATTTGAAAAGCTAGAACATTTTTTTTTTTTACTAAATTCATCACCAAATACACACTGTTCAACGAATTTCTGTATGTGTTGCCCTTTGAGGAGTTGGCTTAGAAAATACTGAGGTGGGGCTAAGGAGACGGCTCAGTGGGCGAAGGTGATGTCTCCTCCGCCTGATGAGAAGTTTGATTCCTGGGAGCCACGCGGTAGTAGTTAGAACTGACTCTCACAAGGTTCTTTCTGACTTTGATACACAGAGATACACATAAGTAAATAAAATGCCAAAGCTATAACCTTGGTAGGTACATAAAGGGAGGGATTTTCTTCAGTGAATGTAATGCACTGCTATTTTATGCAGGCTTCTCTTACTGGCTCTGAATTCACAAGAGTTCAGAGAAAAAATACAACATGGACTGTTGTATTTTTTAAAATGGTTTAGCTTGTATGTATATTTCTGGAAAAAAAATCAGAGGATGTTGTACCAGAAAAGGAAGACATATTCAAGGCAATGCTACACATAACAGTGTTTTGGTTAAAGACTGACATGTATACAATGGTGTATTGTTCATGACCTAGAATGTAGTAGGCTGTAATATTTAAGCGTGTGTGAGTACACTTTGTGATGTCCTTACTCAGTGATGAAACTGCATGGATGCATACATTCAAACACATTTCCATTACACGATACATGAGAACAACCGTAAGGTATGTGGTTACTAAAGGACATGGCCCAAGGCATTTCAACATCAACTCCTCATACTGGCATGCAGCTTCCAGAACTGCCACGGTCTCACTGGTCCAAATACACACCCTCAGCATCGGAGCCGCCCAACAGAGGGGCTTCCTGATACACATGCTCACTACACTTCAAACTGTCATGGACATCAAAAGCAAGGGAAGTCTGGATAACTGCCAGCCAAGATGAACCCAAGCAGACATGAAACCTCTGTGTAAAGTGGTAGCTGGATAGGAAAAGAGGAGATGGTAAAAGCTAGAAAATCCAAGTAAATGATGCAAGTATGTTAATACTAATGTTTGGAATTCATAAAGATGGAGTCAAAACCTCTTTAGTATGAACATCCAACCATGTTTTGTGGCTCCTGTCCTTACTCTCTACAGCATGGACCGAGCAACACCTGCCTTCTTTACTTCTTCCCCTTTTCAGTAACTCCGATCTACCTGACCCTTCTTTCTCTGATACAGTCTGGCTCATCTTCAAATGTATTCTTAGTACAAACATGATTTACCCTCACAGTGTTTACCTTTATCGAGTAACTGGTGGATTCGGACAATACATAAAAAACTAAGAAGCAAGTCAGCAAATGAAATGGAACCAAAACCACTCCCTGGAAAGAGCCGACATACACACTTGGCCACCACATACAGGCTTAGCGTATTCACATAATGTACTATTTTCCAAGCAGACTAGGAGTGTACTTGTGTTTGCTTTGCTTTATTTTTGCTTATTGGTCTTTTATTTTATTGAACCTTATGGGTTCATATTACGTACAAAATTTTTAGTTTTTATTATTGCACATATTAATCTTGGTAAGCCTTTACAAAACCTCTAAAGCACTACGTAGTTCAAGGAAAACATGCCAAAACTCCTGCCCCGGTCATGACTTTACTCTACTTCTCCTCCGCAAAGGGAACTATACCACTATTTCACCATGAAATAACTAGTAAGTTCTGCTTTCAAAGATTATATATTTGCAATTATACAGACCAATTATACCCTTTTCATTCCTTTCATTCTAAATTATTGTAGCATGTGGAATAGAAGGTCTATGCTATCACACAGAATATTTCATTATGATGTATATACTCTGATAAACTATTTATGAAAAATGATGCTTTGAGCATGCCTGCATATGCCTTTCCTGATGCATATGTGTTCCTGTTCAGTGTATCACAAGTCATAAATATAATTAACATCAATGATTAACAACAGTTTTCAATAGTTCAAAAAGAAACACCGAAGAACATATTAATAAACTGGCTATAAAATCATATTAGAATGTTATAAAATGTCGAGAAAGATTTAAAATTATTGAAAAGTTTATATCATGTCCATAGATATAAAGACATCAATTCTCCCGCACCAGACTTTATCTGCAGATTGTATGTAATCCAAATTAAACTTCATCATGATTCTAAAATGTATACAGCCATGGAAAGGGCTAAGAGTATCTTCCTGAAGGAGAATAGATGGGCTTGTGCTGGCTATCAGGCTGTAGTTGTCAAGACATTACAACATGGATGCCAGGATAAACAAGCAGACCAGTGGAATAGAAAATAAAGTCTAGAAACAGAACTACAAGCCATAACATCTCAAACCAGATTCGTTCATACATGAATGCCAAATAATGACAGAGGTGGTCTTGTAGCCCAGTATGTGTCAGGGGGTACTATGTTTCAACAGACTCTGTAATATCAGCTATAAAGCCACATGAAGAAAAGATGAATAGTCACCCTACACTTCACACTACATATAAAACCAATTCCTGTGGCTTCTTGGCATAAGCAGAACTTCAAAGCAACAGCAAAGCCCACTATGTGTTCTTTGCACTTTCTGAGATGGCATCATGCTATGTTGTCCAGGCTAGCTTCGAACTCACCATCATCCACCTCAGATTCCCAAGCTTATAATCCTAAGATTATAAGCATGCATCAGCACACCCAGATAATGTTTGTCATTGTTTTTAGTGCAAAGCAAGAGGAGATTTATCCAGGATTGATGGCCACTAACTTCTCGATATCTGTCAACGCTGCGTTTTTAATGGCAGACCACTTATAACATGTGATAAACTGTAGTTACAGAGAGCAGGATCCTGGGTGAATTCTTTTTATTTTTTTTTTTTTCCTGAGACAGGGTTTCTCTGTATCGCCTAGCTGTCCTGGAACTCACTCTGTAGACCAGGCTGGCCTTGAACTCAGAAATCCGACTGCTTCTGCCTCCCAAGTGCTGGGATTAAAGGCGTGCGCCACCACGCCTGGGTCCTGGGTGACTTCTTTAATAGACTATTTACCCCAAAAGGCTGTAAGCATCACTAAGTCAGTTTTCTCAATAGAACCCTGACAAGCACTTGGCACACGCTAAGTTTCACCTTAGAATTTCGGCACATGCCTTGTCTCCTTAAGCCTCGGCAGAGAAGAGGACTAAGTCTGTCTCTTGCCGAGGGAGAAGCCCAGTGACACATATGTAAAGCAGACGCTCCCTAAGTGCTGAATCACGGAAGGGAACTCTAAAAGCTTACCTTGCCAAAGCTGCCCTTTCCAATAACTTTTAAAAAATCGAAGTCAGTTGGTTTAGCACTGAAAGAAATTAACAATGGCAAAAAAAAAAATGAGTCTTCTAGAAATTAAGATATTAACTTTTAAGCATTTCCTTGTACCTCATTAATTTAACAAATTAATGTGGGGAAACAAAATCTTTGGATCTCTGGGCAGGATTTTCTAAGATTTTATACTAGTACATTTCCTTTGTTAAGAGCAAAATCATTTTATCCCAATTAAATTATATAAACCCTGTTTAAGCTCTGTTTAAGAGGTACTTCAATAAAATTCTAAGAGAACAAGATGGAGACAAGCTTTTATAAGCATTATAATATATAGACACATTTATAAGAAACCTACATATGTTAAATTCAAGTAGTGTTTGGTACTGGATAATTCTTCAAAACAAGGTACTAGGTGCTAGCAACCAATAAAAACGCCAAGGGTACTTCTTTTTTCTTTTCTTTCTTTTTTAAAAAAAGATTTATTTATTTTATGCATGTGAGTACAGTGTCATTGTCTTCAGACACACCAGAAGATGACATCAGATCCCATTACAGATGGCTGTGAGCCACTATGTGGTTGCTGGGAATTGAACTCAGGACCTCTAGAAGGGCAGTCAGTGCTCGTAACCGCTGAGCCATCTCTCCAGCCCCCAAGGATGCTTTCTGATGGAGAGAAATCTCCAATGTAATGAATTGTTCTTATACATGCATGCAATGAAGGGAATTGAGGAACAGACTCCAGAGAGTGGAGAACAACACTGCTGTTTTGTTTATTCAAGCCTAGCTGATAGAAACAGCACTGGCTGTATGTGGGCAAAGGCACGAGGCAGCAGGTAGGACAGTGACCTTTAAGTATCTATGAGTGTTTTCCTACAGACAGCCTGAACACTTAGGCTGTACCAGAGGAGGAGTCACTTCACTTAGGTTTAAAATGTCAAGTAATTAGCAAAACCAACCACCAGCCAACCCACCCATCCTAACAAAAAACAAGTGATTTGATGGGCAGGCTGGCGAAGGACTGTGCCACCAAGCCTGATGACTTGCATTTGATGCTTGGGAACCACATGTGCAAGCAAAGAAGTGACTCCTAAAAGATGCCCTGTGATCTCCACACACACAGCAAGTAAGTAAATACATAAAGTGTAAAGTCTGTTCATACACATTTACCCTAACACTTGGTGCAGGTTAAATATTAAAAAAGGTAAAAATTAACAAGGATGCATTAACAAATAAGCTAGACTCAAGAAAGGCAAATGGCACACATTCTCTCTCATATGCATAATCTAGATTTAAATACATCTTCTCTCACACACAGAGAATGCAAAAGCAGAAAGTCTAGAGAGAAAGAGGATGTGCAAGGATCTGAAGGAGAACAGAGCAAGACAGGAAGTGACAAACCACATTTTCTTTCATATGTTGAATCAAGCTTTAATATGTACACACATGAATAACGTGAAAGTGGAAGGGGGACCACTTGGCAGAGAGGAGGGTTCAGTGTGTGCACGTTGGGGGACAAGTATGAACAGAGCATACTGATACATATATGAAAAGGTCATAAGAAGCCAGTATTTTATATGTTAACTAAAAATTAATTAAAAATAAACAGGATATATTAAAAATACTTAACTAAATATAGGTATATTTCTTCTACAAAAACCTTTGAGCTATTTTGTTCTTTAATGAAATAATGTTCTAAAGAGAAGGAAGCAAATGTGACTATGTAAACACACACACACAGAGAGAGAGAGAGAGAGAGAGGCGAATAGTTTTAAAACAAAACGTCTAGCTCTGCTAGAGCAATGAAGCACATGACAGCATTATACTCTTTGTATCTAGTGACACACTTCACAGCCTTCAGTTAAAATGGTATAACTTCACAAAAATGCCCATTCTAAAAAAAAAAAAAAACGAAATAAATTAAACCTACTGAGGATTTCCAGTTGGTCCCAGGTTGATGTTCCGTGAGGTAGAATGTGGCTATTTAGTGAGGGTAAAAAACAGTATTCTCATTAGTGTCAAAGATTACAAATCAATAGATGCCTTGATAATAAATTATATAACTGTACCACAGTCAACAATATATGTTAAAGAAGCCTAAAGTCCTAATTCTGGAATATAATCAGTATAAGCAGTCACTTTTATTAGGATAACTTTCAAGAGCAGTTGCAAGAACAAAGAGGAGTCAGACATGACACTTAGCATTAAATGGAAAAGGAACAGACAAAGCTGCTGCTCGGGAGAGATGAGCATAGAAAACACACTGGAACACACAGGAACAATCACTTTACACTCGGAACTGGTTACCAGGCTATTTGTTTACACTCGGAACTGGTTACCAGGCTATTTGTTTTTCAAATATTAAAAAAATTTAACTCAGGTTGACAGTAATGAGGGCTACGCAGAGCAGATCCGACTGAGTGCAGAGAGGAGCCCTGAGATTGATCGGATCTTTATCTTTAACAGACAATCTCACTGAGCCTGGAGCTGGCCAGTGAGCCCCTAGGACCGCTGTCACCCCAGGCGCTGCAGCTACACTGCCATACTCAGCTTTTCTCTGGATATTGGGGATGGATCCAAACTCAGGTTCACCCACTGGCAGACTGACTGCTCTCTCAGCCCCTGGCAGAATCATCTCCAAGGTAAATAAGACAGGGTTTTCTCTCGTCCCCAGCAGTTTCTAGTTCACCTGAAAACTCAACTAAAAACTCCTCCCTAAGTTAAATCTAGTGGTTTTGTCATAGACAGCATCTGTTTCCTGTTGGGTTACAAAGGATTAAAGCAGGCCCTGGGCTTGTATTCTGCCCCTGAGCTTCAAACCCATCCCATAGTAGACACTTTCCCAAAAGCCAAATATAAGTGAAATTAGCTTCCCATAAATCCACTTTGAAGTTCTTTATATATTCAAAAAAAATAAATCACTTTTATGTATATGTAGCACACATACCTCTACAACTATAAAATCACATTCCATGTAAGATTAGCATATTTTTACTGAAATTTACTTCATATTTATAATTTCCAGGTGACACAGTACTACTGTACATCTAATTATTACATATAATACCCTGGTTTACATTTTTATTTTTTCTTTCTTACAGCACCCAAAAGTGAATATTAAAAGTAACTTCCAAAAATAAGCTTATTCTACTTAGTTTTAATATTAAGAACAACATGCAGTATGCTTTTTACTTCAAAGTACAATTTCTATGTATTTTATACACAGAGACAGTGATCAGGGCTCAGTAGTTAAAGCACTTGCCACAGAAGCAAGAGGACCAGAGTTTGGATCCACAGAACCCACATAAATGCCAGGTAGGCATGGCAGCTGGCCTGTAATTCCAGCCTCAAGGGTGGGGACAGGACTCCCCAGAGCAAGCTAGCTGCCAGGCAAGACCAGCCATGTTGGTGGGGTATAGGTTTGACTATCAGGTCCTGCTTCATTGAGTAAAATGTAAGGACACTGTAGAAGACTGCCAATATCAACCTCAGAGCTCCATTCACATGTTCCTCCACACGAATGCACCATACAACAGCACAGACAATGCACATGAAAAGAAAAAGGAGGGGTGGGTAATAGTGTGTAAATGGTGTAGTTGTTTTTAGGTATTCTACAGTGCAGAAAACCTAGTGCAGACACAACCCCTTGGTTCTGCATTAATGCTGCTCTGAAGTAAGACCACACGTCTGAGGTTGTTAAGCACGTCACTGAGGTTGTGACTCTGTCAAGCACAGTGCCCTGCTACCTTCGGAGGACTTCTTTCATCCTCATCTTCAGATGGATCTGACTGATGTCTTGGACTGTCCATTTGAAGGAATGCTCGGACATCTGGACTGAAAACAAAGATTAATGTATTACTCTTACAGCATGTTAACAGCTTGTGTCCCCTTAAAAAGAAACGGAAACAGAAACCGCCATATTAGCATTTGCAGCAGGAAAACTACAAAGTGTATTATTCACTATTGTGATAGGAATGAAGAAGTTCTGCTTTTAAAAAGAGGAAACCCAACAGAGGAGCAGGCAAGTTATAAACAGATGGTTCACACTAGAGGAAATCCAAAATGGAAACTGAAACCGAGATTCACTTCACAGCCATTAACCAGCAAAGTCAGATGGATAAAAGGATGCCCAGAGCAGGAAGGGTCACGCTCATGTGCTACTGTTGGGATGGAGAATGAGCCTCTCCTGAAAAGCAGGCTGGCTTGGAGAAACCAGCAATACATTTTCCCCAGATGTAGACAAGTTTAAGCGATGGGTGGGTGGGTGGGTGGGGACCAGTTACAGGTCCATATAAAAAAACAGCCTTTTCTTTCTCATAATAAATTGAAGGCAAAGGGGCACCTGTCACCAGGAGAAGTAAGCCAGCTATAGTAACTGCCTCTAGAGTACACCAGCTGGCAGCCAGCAATGACATGCACCTGCAGTGTGAAGCACTGTCTGCTGTGCTCTGGCACTGTGATGAACATATAGAGTTGGCCTCTCCTCTGTGTATTCCCACAGATACAAGGAAAGCCTTTCCTTGAATACAGGGATGTGTATGCATCCTAATAATGTAGATTAGAGTAGATCTCCACATGGGTACAAAGACATAAAAGCTCTTGGGGGGGGGGGGACTAAAACTAAAGCAAACTATTTATGCACTAGTGAAAATCCCAACTAACGGCCAAATTGCTATCTTGATGCGCACATACACACAGTCAATGGGTGGTCTTAACAACTCAATACAAATAAAACTTGTAGAAAACAAGAAAGATAAAAAAATTACGTTTAAAAAGGATGCTCTTTACAACTGTTAAGCATGACATAATGATTCACTCTAGGTTTACATGCACAAATCATAAGAATATATTTATCCTGAATTTCATACATGAGTATTTGTAATAGCATTATTTGTAATAGCACAAAAGGAGAAATGCCACAAATGTCCACCAACTAATAAGTGGACAGTGTGGGAAACCATGGAGTAAAGTACTTCTACCTGTTAGGACAGGGATGAACCTCAAAATACTGCACTGAATGAACAAAGGAAGAAAAAAAGGACAAATGTGGGGAAAGGGATGTTCAATCTCACAACAGCTTATATGTTGGCTTTATTCTCTGAAAAATTTTGGTCATGCTACATTTATATGTTCATCTTATGATGCCTACTTCAGATTCTCTCCTGAACATCAGAGACTCTAACCATCAGATAGTACGGACAGAGGCACCAAGAGTTATACTCAATGGCTTCCAATATTTTACAAGTCAACTTTCATGCTCTGCAGACAGTGTTGCAAAGGCACACCCTGGGTTTAGAACCATGGCTTCATTATGACTTGCAAGACAGACTTAAATGTTTTAAAGTTTTATTATTTGCACATATGGAGGTGGAGGGAGTATGAAAGCCAGAGGCCTTCTACCTTTATGTGCATTCTGGGGATAGAATTCAGGTGGCCTGCCTTGCTTGGTAAGTTCCTTCATCCATGGAATCATCTAACAAGACCTCCTCCCCACTTTTAAAACTAAAACCACTTAGTTTGGGGTCAGGCATTAGGTTTAATCCTAGCACACAGGAAACAGGCAGGTAGATCTATGAGCTGGAGGTCAGTCTGGTCTACAGAGTGGGTTCCAGAACTGCCAGAGTTACACTGAGAAACTCTGTCTCAAAACCAAACCAAGCCAAACCAAAAATTATTTACTTTGGATAATAAACCATGTTAACATTTTAGCTACACTCTGATTACTTCTAGAAATGCTAAACCAAGTTTTACTCTCCTAGTTTTTATGAACATCTAAAGATTCTCCCAGCTGTGGTTAGTGTTAAAAGCTAACGAGGGACATAATTTCACTGCTACTGTGTACTAATGTGACCAACATTATCGTTAATTAAAGTCAGACCAAGGTATCACCACTTGCTCATCAGAATGGCTAACTCTGAGACTATCCATACAAAGTGGTTTACCTTGGAGATACAAACTGCTCCAACCACCTTGGAAAGTCACATGGCTATGCCTTGCAATTAAGCATGCATCCCACAACCCAGACACTTCAAGAACGTTTGTACATGTGTAAGACATGGTAAGGTCAATAATATTTGTAACAGCCAGAAAAAAAAATTCCTCATGTCTCTTGAAATTCCAAAATATAGTTCCAGTATTACTCTAACCACAGCTAGATAGCTTTAGGACTTGGTCATCCTGCTAGCACAGCACACACTGGCATAGGCTGGGTCTCTGGAAATTAGCCTTAACAGGTGCATTTAACGTCAAAGTTGTTTTGTTTTTAACTCAGACCAAGAAGTTTTACGTGAAGTCTGTAAATGTAGCTCCCTGAGGCACACCAATAGTTTGATGTTCAAATGGAAAGCACGAAGACTGAATTTCTATTAACACAAAATGTCCGTTAGTAGAATTGGATGGGTTATGGAATATTTACAGCAATAAAAATTACCAAGGCAGAGAGAGAAAGTGCATGCTGGGACCTTATCTATATGAAGTTTAAGGTCAGGCCACACTAATCTATGTTTTTAGAATCAGAGATGTCATTATCCTGGGAAAGGAAGAAGGAATGGGGATTTAAACAAGGTATTTGAGTGGCTTCAGACTTGCTTCCATTTTCATCTCCTGTTTTTGTTTTGTTCCTCTTGTTATTGCATTATTCTAAGGTCTCAGGTGGCCCAGGCTCTGCTCTAACAAATGGTCCTATGTTGGGTTTGAACTGCTGACCTTTCTACCTCCACTTGTTTTTCCATCTTATTTTTATGTGTATTGATGTTTTCTTTGCATGTATGTCTATGCACCAAGTGCATGTAAGTGCCTGCAGAGGGCCAGAAGAAGGGTTAGAACACCTAAGACTGGAACTACAGATGGTTCTGAGCCACTATGCAGGGACCCTGGGAAGAAAATCTGGGTCTTCTACAAGAGCAGCCAGTACCGAACCATATCTCTAGGCCCCTGCCTTCTTCATCTCCTTAGGATGGAGATTCCAGGCACGCACCACCACATCTAGCTCATCTTCCATCTCCTAAATGCATACGGAAAGGTTCAGTGCTTAGGACGGTCAGCACTTTCACTTTCCTTTATATGCCGGAGTATTCTGCCTGTATGCCTGTGCACCATATGTGTACCTGATGCCCGTGGATGCCAAAGGTATCAGAACCTTGGAACTGGAGCTACAAATGGTTCTGACCTACATGTAGGTGCTAGAAGTCAAACCCAGGTCCTCTGGAAGGGTAGCCTATGTATGCACTAAACCTCTGAGCCATTTATCCTTCCCATAGTTTTCTTTCAGTGTGTTTCATTTGCACTGGCTCTCTTTCAATATGTTTATCTATTTACCATCCTTTATCATGGCAAATTATTGTGTCTTTTTGGTATTCAGTTCACTTAGTATTTTAGGGTTTTAGTCAGAAGTTCACTGTTCAGCTTTGGGACCCAATATTTATTGCCAATGTATTAAAAATTCCCCTTTTATTCAAAGGTCAGATAAACAAACTGTATTCCAGTTAAAAAAACATAATTTTAAAATCATATTTTTATACTTATTTTTTAAAATACCCTTTCCTATTAAAACAAATCTGGGGTCAAGAAGTTGTTTTAATAGGAAAACAAAAATAGAAGTTGTTTTAATAGCCCAGGCTGGCTCCTCCACCAAGGTTTCTAAAGCCATTTAAAGTGTGTTTCCCTGAATAAGAATGCAGTGAATACTCATGTTATACGTGTTGTTTGGCTTCTCACTCTTTTATATGCAGCATTTTAAGATAATTGATAAAATGAAGACTAAGTTCTATTAACAAAAAACGAGATCTACAAAATACAAAGTATCTTGTCTTATTAAAAAGGAAATGTCAGCTTAAAACCTCTTGGTTGTTTGTTCATGGGGTCCTGAGATTTCTTCTGCCCAGAGCATAAGACACTTATAAAGTGCACATGTATATAAAAATATCTGTTGTCACAAGTGACCAATGTGCAGAAAGTGCCAGAGGGTACTCAGCCACAAACGGGACATTATATTATCACCCTGACTCCTGCAAGGCTCAGAGACCATTTCGGAGGAGGGAGAAGAAAGGGTTAAGAGCTGAGGTTGGGGAAAATCAGAGTGAAACTACCTATGCTTCTGGAACATATGGATAACATGTGGTCTAATCCTAATGGGCATCAGATACTGAAGTACCTTTCCAAGTGATGGATAAATATAATACCAAACAGCTAGCAAGATGTTTTAACTAATATCAAACCGATTTAAACAGTAATCCATAAAATTTCTATGTCTTGGTTGGTATTTTTGACAAATTGAAACAAGCCAGAGTCATCTATTAAGAGGAATTCTTTTTTTTGGGGGGGTGGGGTTCGAGACAGAGTTTCTCTGTATAGCCCTGGCTGTCCTGGAACTCACTCTGTAGACCAGGCTGGCCTCGAACTCAGAAATCCTCCTGCCTCTGCCTCCCGAGTGCTGGGATTAAAGACGTGTGCCACCACGCCTGGCTTTAAGAGGAATTCTTAATTGGAAAAAAAAAGCCTTCATACATAATATTTGCCTGTAGGAGAGTCTGTAGTATATTTTCCTGATTGATGATTAATATGGCAGGGCCCAGCTCACTAGGGTGGTGCTGCTGGGCATACAAGAAAGCAGGTTGAGTAAGCCATGAGGAGCAAGCCAGCCAGCAGTATTCCACCATGGCTTCTGTTTCAGGTCCTGCTCTGACTTCCCTCAGTGATGAGTAGGCTCTGAGAGCTGTCAGATGAAACAACCCCTTTCCTTCTCAAGAGGACTTCGGTCATAGTGTCCTGTTACAACATCAGAAACCCAGCTAAGACATCATACAAGCAAAAAAGGGAAGGAAGGAGATGCCTGAGCTGAAGGGAAAGTGAGACAGAACGCTAGGAGAACGCGTTCCAGCAAGACCTCACAACTTCTCACAGAACTCTTCCTGAGGTTTAATCAATACGCTTGGGTTTGGTTTCACTGTCTCTTTAGAACAAAAGGAAAGTACTTACTGGTTGTAAAGCTCTGGATATCTGACTAAGTTCTGAATGAACTCATTCAATCCTGCTCTTCTTTGTTTAATAAAATCTGAAAGAGAGACAGGTGTACACTAGTAGTCATGTTTCTGTCATCTTATACTGTTATAGACAAGCACAGGGAAGCAAACTATGGTCAAGAAGCTATTTCCTAGTTAGTATTTGGTACTGAAGGAGGGAGAGCTTTGTAGAAGCTCAAGAAAACTACGGCTTCACTGATAGAGCCAAGATAGAGTCCTTACATTTTGAGGAGTTAGGTATCTTGACACTGAGCGCTGCCTCTTACTGAAGAACCTCTGCTCTCTCTCCATGGTGCTCACCTTATGTATCTTCTCAACAGTGAAGGAGATTGTATTATCATAAACTTCATGAACAAAATAGATGTAGTAGCAGTGCATGCCCAAGGCTGAGACAGGAGGATCACAAGTTTGCCTAGACTACACAGCAAGATTCTATCTCAAAAAACAAAAAAGTTCTGAACAATTATATTCTTCAGTGAATACATGACCCACTTCTTCAAACTTAAACTAGAACTCGACAGTTATACCATAAAGCTTTTGCTTACCTGGATCAAAATTATCACCAAATATTCTCTTGGCAGGAATCTTCAGGGCCATAGCAGGAAACTGTTTCTTTAACTGAATTTTAAAAACAGCATTCTGTGAGCTAATTTCTAACAACACAGTATGATCTTAAGAAAGATTTATCATAGTATGAAGGTACAACATACAATACTAGTAAGTATGAATAAAATGCCACAGACTGACTACTACGCATCCTCATTTGTCCCAGTGAATTGTTTCGGATGCATGTAACCTTGGCGAGTTACTTAACATCGCTGTGCCTCAGCGTTTTTTGGTTTGTTTGTTTTGTCTGTAAAATGGGGATAGGCTAACTGAGCATCTTTCGGATGTTCTTGTGCAGCTGAATTAGATCCCATTCAGTTAACACTCAGACTGAAGAATGGTACCCGGGTTCTGCAGGTACCACTCACCCTTCTCCTCAGCAACAGATTAATAACAATTCTCAGAGAAAGTGAATTAATTTTGCCCTCAATTCCCTCAGCTCCAGCTTTCTCTTCATTATTATCTAATACATTTGTTTATTAGATTTGAGGAAAAACTTTTATTGAAGAACCATTTGTTACCTGAGCACATATTGTAGAAAGAAATTAAACAAGAGATAGTCAAGTTGTAAGCTAGCTGGCAGTAGAAAATCCACACATAAAGAAACTACAGATCTGACTGGAACTAACAGAAAATACAACAAAAGAATCAGTGCAGGCTACAGGCAAGCAGTCAGCAAACCCTAGACTTAAAGAGGAGTAAACAAATGATACCCTGCAACAAGCCCAGAGACTGTAAAGACGCTGAGACTTATCAGCTGCCGCATAAACAAGTGCTGGGCAGCCAGTATCAAGGCATCGCTGTCTGTCTTTAGATGCGACCAGAGACACTGTGTTTTAACAATCGTTCTCTTTTAGATAAACCTGTATTGAGATATTTACAGATGAAATGGCACGTCAGGATGTGTGCCAAAATTACAGTGGGCTGGTTCCTAAGAAACATGAAACAAATAGCATCATAGCAGTAATTGAAGACAGTGATGGTATTTTATTATTTTCACGCTTTTCCCTGCTTGAGGCAGAGTTTCTCTATATTGCACAGGCTGTCCTGGAATCTGTTCTGTAGACCACACTGGTCACAAGAGATCTGCCTGCCTCTGCCTCCTGAGTGCTGGGATTAAAGGTGTGCACCACCACATCAGCAGGATTTTACTATTTTCTTGTTTGTACTAATATAGTTACGTCTGTTAGACAATTTGAATTAATAAAAATTAAAAATACCAACCACATTCTTTAAAAACACAGTTAAGCTGACAATAAAAATATTCACTAATTGAAATTTTTACTTTTTGCCTTATCTTTTATTCTAAACAGAGAAAAAGAATTTGAATTTTCAAACTTAGGGTGATGGAGGCCAGGTTCAGATTGATTTTTGAAATTTTAAATAATACAATTGATACTGTTTTGTGGTGACAAAAATCTGAAAACATTTATAAGACAAAATTAGCAAACAAAAAGATGAAAAAAGAGAGAGAAATGTGGAAAGATGACATCCAGGGCTGTGAGGGGAGAGATGGCACCCAGGGCTATGAGAGGAGCAGCTGGGTCAACTCTCAATAGCTCCCAAAAGAAATAATTTTTTAAAAACAAAAACAAAAAAACCCTACTAAAAAGGTTACAAACGCTAACCCCAATATTACTTACTATTTTTCTCTAAAACTGTAATTTCACTTACAGTCACTACCTTGACATCCTTTGTTAAGCAATATGTAAAAACAATGTATAGGAAAAGTAGTTACATTAAGCTTTAATGAACCATAAAGAACAGAGGAAAGCAGTAGACATTCCCCCGAATAGTAACACTACAGGCTGCAGCTTCCGGAAAGCAGTAGACATTCCCCTGAATAGTAACACTACAGGCTGCAGCTTCCGGAAAGCAGTAGACATTCCCCTGAATAGTAACACTACAGGCTACAGCTTCCGGAAAGCAGTAGACATTCCCCCGAATAGTAACACTACAGGCTACAGCTTCCGGAAAGCAGTAAACATTACCCCCGAATAGTAACACTACAGGCTACAGCTTCCATTTAATCTACTTTAAGTTCCCCAACTATCCAGATTTCCTATAATGTTTAGTAATTTACATCAAGTAATGTCACTCAAAACTAGAACACTGCTATTTGTAAGTTCACTTCCAATTAGTGTATCACTTGAGTGCTACTTAGAGCAGATACAGAGAAATAGCAAAGGAGGTGAGCCAGAGCCCAACTTTTATGACCTAAAAACCCATGAGATCTATGACTCACTCCACTCCACTGGGAAACAGTTTGTCTCTCAGCTGATACACTGCTCCTTAATATGTTTTTGAAACCTCTTATGAATGATAGCTTGCAGATTTACCTATTTTTTTAAAATTGCAGTAATGCGTCTGTCTGTACACGCACTATGTGTGTGTGCCATGCCCCTGAAGGCCAGAGAGGGTTGTGAAATGGGACTTCAGGTCACCATGAGCCGCCCCAGGAGGATCAGCTCACAAGAGCAGAAAGGAGTATCTTAAAATCAGGAGACAGGGTTAAGAAATGAAAATTTGTCTTTCTGAATATAACACAATTTTCTAGAGATGCCTGGTAATCTACTCATTAAATGCACTGGGGGTGGGGGCTACAATTGTTTTTTTGTTTGTTTGTTTTGTTTGTTTTCCATAACTGAAACAAAGCTTGGGAGTCAGAGCTGATCTAATCCAGGCTTCTGCAGTGCACTGTTTGAGTGCTGTAAGACTTTTAAAGACAGTATCTTCCACTTACATCAGCACCTGGCAGAATCTGGCCTGATGCCTCTCAATGATCGTGGTACCTCACTGCATATGTTAAAAACTGCGTGCAACTATAGGCACTAGACTGTGGACTACTTAATAGCTGGATTAGGAATAAAATTCCGTCGTTTAGACAGCCAATGGTCACTTGGAATTCAAACTTGGCTCAAGTTTGTTAGTATCTGAAACCTGGAACTAATCACTTCTACGAATGACACAGAAGAGTAGTGTTCAGGTGACACTTTCAGATGTTACCCAGAACTGCCTCGATGAATGCCGTTAGTAGGCACAAAGGATTTGTGCCTAACGTCACCTGCACTGAAATACCCCTGAGCTCTCTGTCTTGTCTGTCTCCCTTCTTGTTCACTTGGAACTGCCTGTAGTTCCGCACTTCTCACAAAGACTAAGTCCAGATGCTTCCAAAGAGTCAACCCTTTTCTGCTTCAACATGTATTGACTCATTCAAATCAATTTCTCAGCCCATGGAGTTTTCTCAAATGTTTTACTTTAGACAGAAATGATGTAGTCTCTTACAGAATTGTAAAGTTTGTCAAACTCTGCATATCTTCTGAAGACAAACCACTCGCTTCTGCCCACAGAGACCAGAACTTTATAAACCTGTGGAATTAAAAAAAAAGACATAATTTAACAAACTTCAACTGCAAAGAAACCATACACAAAAGCTGGTAACTGTTTATGTGATTCTCCAAGATAAAAATGCATATCAAATGAAACAAACTTTTTGTTCTAGCAATGTTAACTATTCTTTACTTTGGGATAGTTAACACTGCATTTAAAATTTTATGTAATCAACTTCTTTGTAACAAACTTTTTTAAAAACACACACAACAGTACAAACTATAAGATGGAAGGTTTGTTTTTTTTTAAATCCTGATTAGCTCATTTCAAGTAATTCAAGATAAGAGTATTTAAGTATGTAACTCCAGTAAAACACAGCACTAAACTGTTGAACTTGTTATTTTCAGAGAATGACCATGGGTGTGTGAGTATGTGTGCTCACTGTCAGGACTACTGACTTCTAACATTTTGCCATTCTTGCTTCATATTTTCTTTCCCAAGAGTAAAAGATGGTAGATTTAAGTGATGGCATTTTCTTACTCATCAGATAGCTATGACCTTGAGGTTATAAAGTACTTTCAAAAGTGATGCCTGGCCCACAGTAAACACTCAGCTACTACTTCTTTTCTTCCCAGACCATCTTTTATATAGCACCTTTCAGATAATAATTGTATCCCTTCATTTTCCTGATGCCATTTTGCAATTGTGTCTAATGTCTTCATATACAACCTCATTTAATTATAATCAATGATCCGATGAAGTGAGCAGAATTGAAGCCCCTACTATGTCAGTCATAAACTTGATTTACTTAATCAAAAAACCATTAAGCTTCAGAAAAAAAAAATCTGTATCATTTTCTCCCTCTATATATCACAGCATTAAGTCATCAGCAGGTACTAAACTAACTTTCATAATTCAGCCAAAGACAGCCTTAGAATACAATTCGACATTGCCCGCCTCAAATCAGGAAACATTTGTACACCTCACTCTTTCACAGAATGTGTGAAAGTATCTCTGCTTGGGAAAAGGAAAGGACACCCAAGTTAATCCACTATCCACACTGTAGTAGGAATGTCTGCCAAGCTTGGTGGGAGGTGAAGTTCCTGAAGGACAGACAGCCCAAAGGTAAAAACACGGAAAAAAGACAAGTTGCATACACTCCACTATTTTATCCAAGCTGTAACAGCCCTTGCTAACCTTCAAGGTGATGTTGCTAGAAAATATGGTTATACAAATGTGTTAACAATTATGCACCTAGGCGGATTTCTGAGTTCGAGGCCAGCCTGGTCTACAAATTGAGTTCCAGGACAGCCAGGGCTATACAGAGAAACCCTGTCTTGAAAAAAACCAAACCAAAAAAAAAAAAACAAAACCCAATTATGCACCTTTTTGGCCTAGTCAGCCATCATTGGGAGGAGAGGCCCCTTGGTACTGCAATCTTTATATGCCCCAATACAGGGGAACACCAGGGCCAAGAAGTGGGAGTGGGTGGGCAGGGGAGCAGGGAGAGGGGGAGGGAGGAGGGGGGAGGGGACTTTCGGGATAGCAATTGAAATGTAAATTAAGAAAAGATCTAATAAAAAAATTGAAAAAAAAAAAGAAATTGTTACAACACACATTAGCACACACACACTACACACATACACAATTCTGCAACCTAAAAGGCTAGGGAGAGATGAGTAACCAGATAACACTCCAACCTCTGTTTGTATCAATGCAGAGGTGTTTGTTTAGAAACAGAGAATAAGGCCAGAGAACTGCTTTCTGGTTCCACATCTAGGATCCTGAGAGACAGCTACCATTTGCAGTTACCTCTGCAAGTTAGCAAGGCAGAATATACTGTTTGGGGTGTTTAGCTTAACATTTGAGCTCTTCTCAGATCCCAGGTGAGCATGGATTCCAGCTGAAAATCACTTATCTCAGGGCTTAAGTGGCATGGATTCAGTGGCCTACTTCTAACAGATCAGTGGTGGTCCAAAAGGGGGCTGATGTGCAATACTGAGAACAAAGGCACTGTACTGGTAGAGAACCCTATTACAATCTACTCACACCAACAGAAGATATTCTCAAGTCAGCCCAGCAAGGGCAAGGCCAGCTAAAACACTGCCTATGCAATCATGAAGACATTGTTTGGGTCCTAAAACTATGTAACAGGTGGTATGTTCTGCACACATCTCTAATCCAAACTCTGAGGGAAGACTTTTGGCTTTATGGCTTTTAGTAATGAAGAAAACATGAGCCGCAAGGTCAAGGAGTCACCTGCCTCAAAGGACCTGGCATAAAGCGACAAAGGACACCCAAGGATACCTGATTACTTTCGTCCTCTATGGAGACATGTGTGTGTGTACTATTAAGAATGCATACATAGGCAAATGAATAAACAAATATTTTTAAAGTGTTTGTTTTCCAATAACAGTCACTGGTCACACTATTAGCATATACTCACTGTGCCTTATAAAGTTATACAGCAAATACTGTGGAACTAAAATCAGAAATGCCTTTACCTTGAAGGTAGAAAAAGAGGTAAAACAAGGGAACATTTTAAAGATGAGGTGGAAAGTAATAAACACCAGACGGCACTATGGAAATTTCAGGGCAGTAGTTTTTAACTCAAGAACTTCAGGAGTCTACAACACTTGACGATTATACAAAGCTAACAGTGCAGTGGCCCAGTGTCTATACACATACATCTGACAAGAGGGCTTCTTTTTCCTTTTCCTTTTTCTTTTTTCTTTGAGTGAGAGTTTCTCTGTTGTAGCCCTGGTTGTGTTGGAACCAGCTCTGTAGACCAGGCTGGCCTTGAGTTCATGAGATCCACCATCTACTACAGTGCTGGGATTAGAGGTGTGTACTGCCACCACCTGGCCTAAAGAAGGTTTTGTGATGATTGCTCATTCAAAAGAAGTAAAACCTAGACCTGTAGAGAGGGAGGAGAATTCCTGGTTATGAAAGAACACTGGGGTGGGGGAGTAGAGGGGGTGGGGGGTGGGGACATCGCTGTCCTTACTCTTCCCACCACACACTTACCGTGAACCTCTTCTTTTTCTCTCTGTGTTCGTCAGAGCTGGGAATGCTTACACTTGGGCAGCTCTCCTTGCAGTCCATGGTACAATCCCTCTGCATTTAATGTCTTGAAGGACAGAAATGGAGTCTGAAGTTTCAAAGTTCTCAGCAGAGGGTAAATATGATTCACAAATCCAAAATATGAAACCTCTTGAGGTAATGTTCAAACTCCATCATGGAACCTTAAACAACAGGAAGAAAACATGATTAGAAAACCATTTTCAGAGAACCTGGCCTTGTCTGGCCTTTGAAGAGGACTGTGTGCGTACGAGTCATCCCAGAGATGTAGGGATGGGTCAATATATGAAAATGAGTAGATGGAATCTATCATAAGAACAAACTGAAAGGAAAACCAACATGATCACCTCATTAAATACAGAAAATATCTTTGACAAAGTCCAACCCTTCATGATAAAAGCCTTAGAGATGAAGGCTACTTAAATGTACCTAAATATAGCAAGCTGATAGCCAGCATCAAATTAAATAGAGAGGAACTTGAACTAGACCAAGTTTTCCACTGATCTCTCCATAACTATTCAAGATAGTGCTTGAAGTCTTAGAGCAGTAAGACAACTGATGAAGATCAAGCGGATACAAAACAATGAATCACAGTCTCCTTATTGCCATGCTACAATAGTGTACATATGCATACATATGATAGTGTACATATGTGACCATAAAAATTCCCACCGAGGGAACTCTACAGCAGATAAAACACTTTCAACAAAATAGCGGGACACAAAAATAATTGATAAAAATCAGTATCCCTCCTATATACAAATGATAAACGGACTGAAAAGAAATCAGGGCAACTAGACATTTTACCATAACCTTGAATAATATAAAATATCTTAGGGTAACTCTAACCAAGCAAGTCAAAGACTTATAAAATGAAAACTTCAAATCTTTGAAGAAAGGAAATTGAAGAAGATATCAGATAATGGAAAAGACCTCCCATGTTCATGAATAGGTAGAATTAACATAGTAAAAATGTCCATCCTACCAAAAGCAATCTACAGAGCTAATGCAATCCCCATCAAAATTCCAACAAAGTTTTTCACAGATTTGAAACAGCCAATCTCAGCTTCATATGAACACAAGAAGCCCAGGATAGCTAAATCAATCCTGGACAACAAAAGAGTCGCTGGAAGTCACACCATTCCAGATTTCAAGTTGTACTACAAAGCTATAGTAATAAAAACAGCACGTATTGGCATAAAAAAAAGCACGTTTATCAATAGAATTGAACTGAAGACCCAATTATAAATCCAGACATGTAATCTTTGATAAAGAACACAGAAACACACACTGGAAAAAAAAAAACCCCAGCATCCTCAACTAATGATACTGGTCAAACTGGATGCCTGAATGTAGAAGAATGCAAATAGATCCATGTTTCCCACCATGCACAGAACTCAACTCCAAATGGATCAAAAAGACCACAATCTAAAACCAGATACCTTGAACCTGATAGACTAGAAAGTGAGGAATAGCTCTGAACTCATTACCACAAGAGACAACTTCCTGAGTTGTCTTTGGCACAGGCACTACGCTAAACAATTAACAAATGGGACCTCATGAAACTGAAAAGCTTCTACAGGGCACAGGATCCTGTCACTAAGACAAAGCAGCAGCCCAGTGAATGGGAAAGGATTTGATCAACTCTGCATCTGATAGAGGACTAAAATCCAAAATATATAGAGAACTTAAGAAAATAGGTATCAAAAAAACTAAATAATCCAATTTTAAAATGGGTTAGAGATCTAAATAGAAAATTCTCAATAAAAGAAACTCAAATGACTGAGAACCACTTTTTAAAAAATGTTCAGCCTCCTTAGCCATCAGGGAAACACAAATCAAAGCTCCTTTAAGATTTCATTTTACACCTGGATGAATGGCTAGACTCTGCAATGCAAGTGAGAGCTCATGCTGGCAAGGCTGGGGAGCAAGGGGATACACATCCATCCCTGGTGGGACTGCAAACTTGTACAACCACTGTGAGAAGCAAAAACGGCATCTCCTTAGAAACAAGAAACCAATATACCTCAAGACCCAGCTATACGACTCTTGGGCATATACCCAAAGGATGGTCCACAATACCACAAGGACACTTATGCAAGCATGTCCATTGCTGCTCTTTCTAATAGCTAGAAATTGGAAACAACTTAGATGTGCCCCAAATGAAGAATGGATAAGGAAAATGTGGTACATTTACACAGAGGATTATGACTCAGCTAATTCAAAGAAAAAAAAAACTGACATGAAATCTGCAGGCAAATGGATGGAACTAGAAAAAAAAAAACCCTAAGTGAAGAAAACCAGACCTAGAAAGATAAATACGGTATGTATTCACTTATATGTGGATATTAGCCATTAAATAAATAAGCTACAATCTATGGTCTCGGAGAGGGTATAAAAAGGGGCTGGGGGAACTGAATCGATTTTATGAGTGGACTGGGAGTGGGAGTGGGGCAGACGGGAATAGGAGAGGTACTGAGGGAGAGAGAGAGAGAGACAGCTAAGCATTCAGCTGAATGTGAGGAATGAAATAAAAACCTAGTGCAGTGGGAAACATCCTAAAATATATGAAGGCGATCCTAATAAAGTCTCCAATAATGAGGGAAACAGAGTCATACTGACCATCTGTTGTCACCAAGCAAAGCTCTCAGTGCCAGTACAGGGTTACATCCAATTCCCCAAACAACTCAGGCTGTTGCCAAGACAATAGGTTGTTCTTCCCAAACCAACTGCAGGAACCCACTATTAAAGACAACACCTGCACAGCTCATAACAGAGCAGTGCACACAGAACCTTCTCTATGATATCCTAGGACACCAATGAAGCCACAAAATGATCCGCAATCCGTTCTGTTGACAAAATATACTAGGTCAATGGTGGCACAAAGCTTGTGTGTAGCTTAAACCATGAGATAGAACCCATACCCAACACTGCCAAGGGACCAAGGACCAGTGACTAGATAACCCAGAGCTATACTTTGAAACCAAAAAGAAAAAAAGTAGTGATAAAATGATATTCTGCTATATTCATAGATCTGTGTCTTGTTCAGCCATTACCAAATGAGGCTTCCTATGCAGATAGGAACAAATACAGAGACACATAGCCAGATATGGAGAGAGAGAGAGAGAGAGAGAGAGAGAGAGACCGACCTTGGAACACACAGCTTTTATTAGGATTTCTCCATCAAATCCCTCCCCTCAGAGCTCAGGGAACCCCACAGAAGAGGAGGCAGAGTGTAAGAGCCAGAGGGGATGGAGGACACCAGGAGAACACAGTCTTCTAAATCAACTGAGCCGAGCTCCTCTGCACCCAGAGACTGAAGAAGCAAGCTCAGGGCCTGCAGGCCCTCTGTGCATACGTTACAGCTTTCCATTTAATATTAGAGGGGACTCCTGCATGTGAGAGCTAAGTGGGCTCCATTCTTGTGCTTTTGCGTGAGGCTTCTTCTGTTGATCTGCCTTGTTCACCTTCGATGTGATGATTTTTATCTTGTTTTTGTGTGTGTATGTGCACGAGCCCTATGTTTGGTTATCTCTTAGAAGCCTGTTCTTTTCCAGTGAGAGACAGAAAGGGAGTGGATCCAGATGGGAGGAGGTGGGGAGGAGCTAGAAGGAGTGGGGTGGGGGGAATTGTATGAGAAAAGAATCTACTTTTAGTGAAAGGGAAAAAAGATATAAAAATAGGAAATATATTAGTAAGTGATAGCCCTCCTATGGAGGGAGAGGATGGTACAGTGAGATGCAAGGTGTACCAGGATGGTACAGACAGAGGCGATTGTAACAAGGGCTGGAGTGAGTTACAGGTGTCCTTGAAGGTGTGCACAAAGCAAATGACTAGTAGAATGTGGCTCTTTGTAGTCTTTAATTTCTTATAGCTGCCAACAGATAGAGTGAAGAATAAAGGCCAGAACTTAATGGTAACTGGTGAAGAGCAATTAAACACAAATCATGTGGTCACAGATGCTACATGAGGGCCCTTTTTGGAAAGCAGATCCTGGATGATGGCTGCCAGCACTGGGGCAGCATGAGTGAGGCTCAGAAGGATGGCCTCCACGTCCACTCAACTGCATTTACCCAGCTCAATGAAGCTACTGCGCTCATCTGGGGCATCCAGACTTCATCTGGGCCTCCCTACCCCATCCTCATGCTTCATGTGACCCTTTCAAGTTGTTTCCCATCCCAAGGAGACACCAATTCCCCTCAGACACGGTCTCACTTTTCTTTATTATCACATAACCCAGCTTACAAAGAAGTTCAAGACAACGGAGAACACACTGAATTCAACCTAGAATTATCGTGACCCATTAAAAGGCCACAAGTACATACTGCTGACTGTTCTTCAAGATCTTTTCCAAGAGTGATCTGCAGTCAGCTCAGAGTGCAAATCCACTCTGGAAGGTAACTATGAAACTCTTTCAAAGGTTATTGGACACCGTATGTAAACTGACACCAGTTTCTGAGGACACAAAATGTATTCTACTAGTCAGAGCGGGGCTCCTAAAGATGGTGTAAAAGATAACGCTGGCCCTAGAATCTGGGTGCGTCCAATGGAAACATAGAATCTGTTTCCCTTGTCCTAGACTTTTCCTAGAAACCTATATGTAAAACTTGCCAAATCCCCACAATGGATTCTCATCCTGCCAAAACAGCTATCACAGGAGAAAAGAGCCTAGTAGAAACCTCTGATGAACATCAAGAGAGGAGAAAGGGCTAATGACTCATAGCTTGTCAACAGTGATTGTCCATTTGGTTCCTGGCTTACAGCCCTTATAACCAACCACTCTACTCTCACTAACAACAACAAAAACAAAAAAATTCCTCTGCCCAAAAAATACTCTTGCTTGCGAGTATCGGGACTGCTGAATCCTATATCATATCTGCACTTAAACTGCCTGCTTAACTGGATGAGAGCCAAAAATATTTTGGGACATGATTATGGATTGCCAAACTCTAACCAGGTGGTACTACTAATTCCATAAGTAACTCCAGATGAGGTATGTTGGGTTGGTGACTATTAGGATAATCCCCGATGACAAGTATATGGCTCGTGACCCGATAAAAATCTCTTCTACCATCGGTGAGAGACACGAAGATCCTATCACATGACAGAAATAGCAGTACCTACTGTTCACTGTCATACCAGAGGGTTAACATGTGCACTGCTGTCCTAGTATGGTCTAGACTCCAGAGCAGCGGTCCTCAACCAGTGAGTCTCAACCCCTGTGGGGTTGCCTGACCCCATCACAGAGGTCATATATCAGATACCCTGCACATTATATATTTACACTACAATTCATAATAACAGCAAAATTAAAGTTATGAAGTAGCAACAGAAGTAATTTTATGGTTGAGGGTCACCACAACGTGAAGAACTGTATAAAAGGGTGGCAGCATTAGGAAGGTTGAGAACCACTGCTCTAGAGGGACCAAGATCATCTTGACGCCATAGGCCACCACACTGATGACATTAGCTTAATTGTCCCAGTCAACAAGAAACAGAAAAACACTCTGGACACCTGTGTAGATCGTTCCCTAGGGCTTCGCTGCTCTGAGACAGGATGTCCTGTCTCAAGTGAGAGACGACACTGCCTCCACTGAGCCATGAGCAAAACAACCCAGACTTCATGTCTGGAGATGCTATTCTGACCCACTTTCTGAGAAACCTTGGCAAGGACTGCCAGTTTTTATTGACACCTATTCTATAAAAAGGTGCTATAAAGATGGGAGCTGCCCTAGTCCCTGCCTTGTCACACTCAACAGAGATAGAAATGACGCACGAGGGAAGGATGGTTTGAGGTGTCTCTGATGAGTGTCAGGAGAAGAGCGAAAGCCGCTGCCCCCCCTCCCCCCAGCATTTGCCAACAGCTACTGCCCATTTGGTTCTCAGTGTATATCCAAGAGACTGAAAACAAGAACAGGGCACTATTTGAGTCACTATGTATGTACATACATATGTACATATGTGCATTCCACTTGATATGGTAAAGGCAAAACTGATTTGGGGCAGGTCTGGATGGCTTAAGTTTATGTGCAGGGACAAGTGTTAGATTACAGGGTTTAAACCAAGATGGTCGGATGTTGGAGGTTTTTATCCATGTATCATGCTATCTTGTCAATATATTCAGGAATAAATGGAGAAGACTTGTGAAGTTTTTGTTTTCTTTTTTGGTCTTGAACTTCTGGGCTCCAACAGCCCTACCTACCTCAGCCTCCTAAGTAGTCAGGGCCACCCAGGAGCATGCCACCGTGCCTGTGCCTGTCTTTTGTGAACTTACTTTTAAGTAGGCAAAAATAAAATTAGGAAAAAGGAACATTATTTTTACTAGAAAGTCAATTCTTCTTTATTCCATAAAAGCCAAGCAATCAAATTCTACAGAAGTGTCCTCTAATCACACTAAACAGAGCAGAATGAAGAGGACTGTCCAAAAAAGGGGGTGGTGGGGGTGGAGGGAGAACAGGAAAAGCTGTTCTGGTCACATAGGACTAAATTTTGGGGAAGTTCAATTGTATTAGCTTTTCAAATAATAGTAATAATAATAGCAATAACAGTAATAACAGGAAAGGGATTTCTCTTCACTCTAGCAGCAGGACTGAAGATCATCTTGCAAGTTGTTCTTGGGGGCAGCTGACCGGCCTTGGCATATGAGACATGGCTCCATTGAGACTAAATCATTAGATGCTAATTCACAGCAGAAAATGTAGGCTTATTATCCAGGCATCATTACTACAGGCACGTCCAAAAAGACAGAAAGAAATGGGTCAGGAAAGAAGAACTGTCGGAGACCAGCCAGGTCTTAAGAGGGACAGCGGATACAGCAGCGGAACACAGCAGTTAGTAAATAGTACATAGCAGCTCTCGCCTGGGAGCGATTCTGCAACAGCTGAAGACGTTTCTAGTGGTCTATACTGGGGGTCGGGGCGGGGAGAGTGTCAGGAATGTCAGAGCATCTACTATGCACAGGACTTCCCCACAGCAAAATTATCAGATCCTGTGTCAGTCCGAGGTCATGAAACTAGTGCAGAACAATAATGCTGAGAGACAGCCATTTTTCTTTGGTGATATGGCCCACTGGAGTATGGACAGACACACATATGGGCTACAATGGTGTCTGCGTCCGGTCCACTACAGGACTAGGGCCTTTCATAGAGGCAGGACGCAGGAGTTATGACTGCTCGTTCCCCATGCCATCGCCGGGTGGGCACTGGGATAAGTGAAGCCATGGGAGCCTGCTCTGGGGGTGGGGAAGTGCAGTCTCAGGTGCCTGGGGAACTGCCAGGGTTGGCTCAGTGGTCTCAGGGCCTGTGCATAGGCCAGGACGTTAGGTCCTCATACTCTTGGACACCCCAGACGCTGCTGGATGCTGCAGATGAGCTGAGAACAGAGTGGCCCCCCACACCCCTCAGGCTGGATCTAGCCCGGGGTGAAAGGGAAACGGGCAGGAGGAGACTAGAGAGTCCTTGGCTCCTTGGAGTCCATGGCTGGGAGCGCAGAGAGGCCTCCTGCGGGAGATTAGGAGCGGCTCTTTAGAGGGAGACCTGCTCCATTGTTCTCCAAGGCCAGTCCTGGAGAAGAGGCAGTCCATGGTTTTAAGACATTTATTGTCACGGTGGGAAGTCCGTGAGGGCCTGAGGTTAAATACCTTTTGGAGGGAGGAGTGTCTGGGAAGGAGAGTTTAATTGGCTAAGCCCTTCAGGCCTTTAGGTACCTCATTAAAAAGGAGATCTGTCTGAAGTCAAGTCCTCTACCTGTGGAGGGGCTTGGGGCGTTGCCCTTACATGACTGATGCCCACAGACTTATGGAGTGGAGAGCTGAGGCCTCCTGTTAGAACCTTCATTTAACACATGTCTATGAGCATGGCAAAAACGCCTACCATCCCTTGCAGGCTAAGGTTACCTGGTTTTAGGTTTACCTAAGGTCACGAGGTTTTAAACCTAGCTCAACCAGAAACCAGGCTGCCTCTCGTGGTCCCATAACACATTCGTGTTATATGAGGTAGCACTAATTGTACTTAGTGGATTATTAAAACAAAACAAATCCATGAAGTTAGGAGGGTGATGTGTCCCAAAGAGTCCTGGGGAAAGTTGTGGGGGAAAGGATAGAGATATGAGCAAAAGACACTATGTATGTATGATATTCTCAATAAAATCATTAAAGATTGTAAAAAGTAGGGTAAAGCAAAAAGATATTTTCAATAAAAGAGAGGTAGTTTACCTTTTTATTTATTTTAAAGATTTTAACCTAAATTATGTACATATGGGTAAAACACTAGAGTACAAAAATGTTCAGCTTCTGACCAGGCAGTAGTGGTGCACAACTTTAATCCCAGTACTCAGTACTCAGGAGGTAGAGACAGGAGGATGATCTTTGAAAACAGCCTGGTCTATAGAGTTAGTTCAAGGACTGTCATGGTTACAAGAGAAAACATGTCTCAAAAACAAACAAAAAACAAACAAAACAACAACAAAAGTGTAAATTATATGTTAGAATTTTGTTCATCTAAATACTGCTTTAATACATGGACATTCATTTAAATTAAATGGCCTTAAAGAATTTTCTCTTTAGCACTGTCTCCATTTTCTTGTCTACTATATACTTAGGACTGTCCTGGCCCTCTCTGTTTTGTTTGAGGTAAGACCACCTACTTTACCTCTAAGAGGGTAAGAACAGTTCAGAGGATGCAGTTCAGCCGGCAGAGTACTTGCCCAGCCTGGGTGGAGCCCTGGGTTCAATCCCTGCAGCCACTAAACTGGTGCTGCATGCCTGTAATTTTAGCCCTCAAGTGGCAGAGATAGGAAGATCAGAAGTTCAAGGTCACTGAGGCTAGTGTGGGCCCACCCTCACTGCCTTTTAAAGCCTATTTTGTCTACGGCCATACCACCCTGAACGCGCCAGATCTCGTCTGATCTCGGAAGCTAAGCAGGGTCGGGCCTGGTTAGTACTTAGTTGCATATATAGAAGAGGATGGCCTAGTTGGCCATCAGTGGGAAGAGAGGCCCCTTGGTCATGCAGACTTTATATGCCCCAGTACAGGGGAACGCCAGGGCCAAGATGTGGGAGCAGATGGGTAGGGGAGCAGGGCTGGGAGGGGGGAGGGTATAGGGAACTTTCTGGATAACACTTGAAATGTAAATGAAGAAAATATCTAATAAAAGTTGAAAAAAAAGAGCCTATTTTGCCATGAATCTTAAAGACTGGCTAAGTACTCCTAGCAAACCATACCATATTTGAAGGCAGACATACTCAAGAACTGTCAGTATATACTATTAATAAAGCAGAGCGACAGAGACAGAGAGTTCTATTAAGGCAAGATACTCACAAGCCTGAAAGAGTTGTGAGTATCTGTACCATGACAGAACTGAGTACTGTTATTTGAGAACAATGATACCCAAAGGTAGGAGCTTTAGACCCAGGAAGTAAAATAAGGAAAGCCCATGAACATATAATGCAAAACTAGAAAAGTCCTGGAAGATGACCTAGAAACCTAGATGTGCTCTGATACAGTGAGGACCCTGTAGATACAGCCCCACAGGCAGCGTCCAATGAATATGAAGACATTGAGAAGGTAAGCCACAGGCTGGAAGAAAGCATCTGCAATAGCTATCCAGTGAAGGAGCACTGCCTAATATAGTCACAGAGTGCCTAAAACGGAGTTTTTGTTTTTAAAAAGCCACAATTTAAAAACTGACCAAAGACCTTAACATACAATCCCATTACATAAGAGTCACATCAGCCAACCAGACTTGCCACCAAGTCTCACAACTGCACAACCTGAGTTCCATTTCTGGGACTCATATGGTGGGACACATACAAACTGTCGCCTGACCTCCACATGTATAGTGTGGCACACAACTGCTTCCCCACCAAACACAGAGACAGACAAAGATAATTTAAAAGCAAAGAAGATATACAGGTGGCAGATAAGCACACGAAAGGATGTTCTTCATAGTGTATCATCAGGAAGATGTAAATGAAAACAAGAGATTCAAAGGATACTGCTGAGATACAATGCTTGCCTACCACACTTAAGGCCCTGCACTCAATCCCTACTACAGGTGAGGGGAGGAAGGGAAGGAGAAGAGAGAGGAACAGAAGAGAGAAGAGGTAAGAAAGAGGAGCATGTCATTAGAATGGACAATATCTAGAAAACTTAGACCATCAAGTGCTCCGCGGAAGGAGCAACAGGAACTCCCATTTTCTACAGGTGGGACGGTAAACAGTAAAGTCACCTTGGAAGATACTCTAATGGAGTCTTAGGAAACTAAACCATGGTTGTTTAGAACACTTGCTCTTGTACAGGACCTGAGCTCAGTTTCTAGCATTTATGCTGGGCTACTAGTAAAGTACCCATAACTTCAGTTCCAGGACATCTGAAATCCACTTCTGGCATCCATCAATGTTGCACACACATGTGCACAGACACCACATACAGAGAATAAATCCTTAAAAATAAGAATGAGAGAAGCCCTTTTCCCTAGCTGGCAGCATGGAGGCTGCACAATGCCTGATATTAATGTAAAAGACATAACCCAGCAGTTATTTGTCAGAACTCTGGCAGCCTTTCTCAAAAAGTCCAGGAAGCTGAAAATCCCCTAGTGGGCAGCACAGTCAAGCTGGCTAAGCATAAAGAGCTAGGATGAAAGCTGGTTCTACACACGAGCTACTACCTCCGAAGTCCAGCACCTTTGCCTTCAGGGCAGGGTAGAGCTGGCTCCACAACCAAGAGAAAGGACACCAGCAGAAGCTCCTGGAGTGTGGCCCACCTAGGAGCTGAAGATGGAGGCCACAAGCTAATACCTTAGGACAGAGGGATTGGGACAGAATCACCAGATGATGAGAACAAAGAATGCTAGATTAGTAAACTACCTCATTTCAAAACAAACAAACAAAACCTAAAGAAGTTAAAATTTACACACATCCACTCCCCCCTCCCGCCCCCAACACATACCCACACCTACACCTGTTCATGGATGCCAACCAAAACAGCTTTAGTCATAACTGCCCAAAGCTTAGAGGCAGTCATGGTATGCTTCGGTGGGTGAACAGACAAACTATGATACATGTGGACAGTGGTGCTAAAAAGAACAAGCTCTTAAGTCAAAGAGAGACATGGCAATGACCTTAAACACACAGCACTAAGAGAACCAAGCCTGAAAAGGCTCAATTCTGTGAGATCTCATCTCACCGAAATTAGAGTCAGGGCAGAGCTGCAGGACAATAAAGGATCAGAGGCTGCAAGGGCAGCTGGGTGCAAAGAGAAAGGTGGAGCACAGGGTTGAAAAGTATAATCCGTATGATCCAAACAGGGAAATGCAGAACTAAAACTTGTCCATATCATATAATGTACACCAAGAGAGAAGTCTGAATGCAAACTGTTCACTTTGGGTGATTCAGACAGGTTCATCCTGGTAAATGGCTGCCATGCTGGGAGATGGTAACAATGCAGGGTACATGTAAGGGTTACAGGAACAAATGGGACATCTCTGCACCTACTAGGAAGACTATTTGACACAGGGAGGGAGGGAGGGAGGTAGAGAGAGAGAGAGAGAGAGAGAGACTGACTTAAAGAAATACAACCCTGTCCTATTTACCTAGAAAATTGGGGGCAGGGGAGAGGAGTATTCCTAAGTAGGAAACAAGATGAGTGGCTTCTATTCTTATATTTAAAGCACCTTCCCAGGAAATTCTAACCCAAACCAACTAGTTACTTGTTAGTCTACAGAAGCATATAAACCTGCTCTTATTTACTTCCCCCTGAAGATGCTGGCTCCAAACATACCGAAAGGTTTCTACATAAACAAGGCAAGTCTTTGTCTCATCTGTAAATTATGTTGGCGCAAAACAGATTTTCAAACCTAACAGGATCCTGATGAAAGATACATAGTAACCTTCCCCTTTTCCTGGGGCTCGCAGGATGAATCAGTTACAACCTTTCCTGTTTTCCCTGCTAACAGTATCCTTCCTCCAAAGTCTGTTCCACCCTCTTTGATATTTTTTTCCCTGTCCTGCAATCACAGAGCTGTCTCAGTTTTTTTTTTCCTAAACTTGTTACTATTTTCTGAGAGGCACCTTTATTCACCCTGATTTTTGATAATGAAAAGTGATAATTGTTGTAACTAACAATGAGAGGTCTGCACCTATCAATTTGAGAATGGTCCAAGAGCTACTTAGCGGAAGCCATGTGAGCCCGCCTACTCCCTGCAACTATTTTACTAAGGACAGGGTAGGGAGGGGAAATAAGCGAGGAGGCAAAGCAGCCACTAAGGGCCCTTTGTATGCCTTACTAGAAGCCGAACTGCCAGATATGGAGGAAGGTTCTAAAGTTCTTCATGGTACACATCCCACTTGATTCAGAACCCACAGGATAACTGTCACAGTGGTGGCAAGGCTGGGCCTCCCAAGGTCCCTGTGTCTTAGGTCCCAATTTCAATGGGGCTGACTGGAAGATTTCAGATAGATTAGCTGAGTGCATATGTACGCGCGCGTGCACACGCACACACACACACATACACACACACCCCTATATGAACCACACAAATTCAACAATTACCAGAGAAGACTTCAACCTGTAACTGCTTCCTCAGTTTCCCGGACCATCACTTCCCCTCTTCACTCCATCACCCTCCTCCATTATACACACCACTAGGCGATGGTAGCTTAATAAACCCTCCCTCCAAACAGATTGACTTGCACGGTGCCTTCTGTGTGCTGAGGATGTCTCATGGCCTCTGCTGTTATTTGTAACACTCTTAACAAAGGCATCTCAAACACAAGAAGCATTTGGATAAACACAAGTGCTTACGTGGTATAATAAAGGAAATTTTACTCTAAAACCAAGTATTTGCTTTCAAAAATTTCTCCTGAAATTAAGCTTTATTGGTTATCACATTTGAAGCTATTCCCTAAAGCACACTAATTACAATCAATTACAAATCTAAATTACAATACCTAATGAAACTATAGTACATGATTCTAGTCCTGACCTACTAACTGTACCACTAGCAAAAGCAACACGTAAAATTTTAACTAAAAAGTTGTAAAATGTCTAAAATCAAGACCTTTGTACATAGTTTTCCCTAGTAACTCTCTTCTGTAACTGCAAGCTTCGTTCTAGGAACGGTAGAAGAAATTCGGAGCTATGTCTGGCTACGTACTTAAATACAAGAACAAAGTCAGGATAATGTATACCCAAACACAGAAGAAAAAAAAAGCTCAGTTTGGTAAGCAACAGAAAAATGGATAAACATTGAATGGCAGAAATGTTTGATGTTCTGTAAAAAAAGAGATAGATTCTTACTCAGGCTGGCCTTATGAAACTTCTGATCTCCTATCTCAGATTCTTGAATAAAGTTTTCAATCAAGTTTATATCTGAAAGCATCACAAGTAAAATAAAAAACCATACTTCAATTGAATATGTATATAGAGGCATTTTTAATGTAATTATTAAAAAAAAACTTTGTTGGGCTGACGAGATGGCTCAACGGGTAAGAGCACTGACTGCTCTTCCGAAGGTCCCAAGTTCAAATCCCAGCAACCACATGGTGGCTCACAACCACAGGTAATGAGATCTGACGCCCTCTTCTGGTGTGTCTGAAGACAGCTACAGTGTACTTACATATAGTAAATAAGTAAATCTTTAAAAAAAGTTGTATCAAACAAAAAGCATAAGCTTCATCAATACTTCCCATGAAATAAACACTCTGGGATGTATATTTTCCACGCATACAAGAAAACAAAGGAAGAAAGAGGTATGAACGTAAGATTTTTTAAGATTAAAAACAATGAGGCCAGGCATGGTGTGCCTGTAATCTCAGCACTCCAAGAGGCTGAAGCAGGACTGTAACTTCAAGGCCGGCCTAGACTACACAGAGAGACCGTATCTGAGGGTGGGGAGGAGACAGACACAGAGAGAAATTACATCGTGTGAAATCAGAGCCAAACAGAAGAAGAGAATGTTCAGTCCTCTCCAGCTCAGAAAACAAAGTGGAGAAGCAGGACTCCGTGTGCCTGGAGATATAAAACAAAAGACAGTTTAGGAATAATACTCCACAAGAAAACCCAAAGCTGCAGAGGCTGCTCTATGCACTTTCTTGTCCTGACACCTTCCCACGTGAGGCTATTACATATTTCTATAAACATCTGCCTGTCTGTTACGCATCAAGTATACCATTCTATCTACACCTAGTCCCTTAAAAACCCAGACTCAATGTTTTCTTCTCCTTTTACTTCCTACTCAATTTCCCTACCATCTTTCTAAGTTCCTACTTTCAAAACAAGCTGTGAATCTTTAATGGTCTGAAGGTCTACTAGAACTTGAGTTCACATTTACTTAAAAGTCAGATACACGGGCCTTGTGTTTCTCTTAGAAGTAACTGGAAAAATGTAAAGACTTAAATGTGGGACTTCTGTGTGTGTAGTTCATGTCCTTCTGTTTAGATACAGTAACAGATGAATAGAATCATAAAGCAAGGGGGACTGACTAGTATCTGAGAAAGCTAGCACCAGAACTCTAAGAAAGGGCAAGCCAACTCCAACTAAACTCATCCATCATCTGGGGTGCAGTGGCATGGAAGGGATGGGGTGGAGGTGCAGGATAAGCACTCTTACTCTGTAGCAGTGAGTTTCAGCACAAACGTAATAGCTAGTAGGTCAGTTCATCAAAAATGCCTGCTCACAGTGGAGAAAGCAGCCAAGTCATTAATTAATAAGAACAGGACTGTCACAAGGCAATCGATGCCAATCTAAGGGTTTTCCACAGCCACTGGAACCCTACTTTATTTTATATTTGAAAGCCTAAGTTGGGATCACTGCTTTTATCTGTGGGAGATACAGGCTGCAAAGGGGTTTAAGATCACCACACAGGAAGAAGATGAATGTTGGCTTCTCTGAAGACATGAAAGCCTTCAGTGTGGAATTGAAGGGTTGTAGGTGCTTTAGAATAGACAAAAGAAGAGGGCTTAACAAGGATGGAGTGGCTTGTTGGGGGGGGGGGGGAACTGGTGAAAAAACTTAGCTATTTGTCTGTTGAGTGGAAAGTATGGGGGAGTTAAACTCCATCTCAAAGTTTTATTCCTGGGCAACAAGGAGAAAGAGCTGAAAGTAGAGGGAACAGGCAAGTAAGCAAAGTGTTGGTGTATTAGCTTAATTATTAGTTGTACTGCAGATTATCTGTGCAAAGCTACAGAGCCAACATCTTCTCGGGCCAAGCCCTGTTTCTAGGCACTAGGGATTCCACAGGGAACACAAGAGGAAGCACCCTTAGCCACATGGAACCTCTAGCGGCAGAAAGCAGATGAGTAATTATACCAACTAAGTATATATTATACGAAGTATGGAGTTGTATGCAAGTTTAAATAATAAGGAAACATCTGAACAAATATCCAGGGGTGAGGGCGTAAGCAATGCACAGCGCCAGGAAGTCAGCAACTTACACACCACCAGATGCATTGCCACATAACCTATCCATTCACATTTCAGGGCCAGCGTTCCTGGTATCCCTTCCTGACTGTATCCTACCCAATCGAGAAAACTTCACTAGGAACTCAAGTGTTAAGAAGCTGTATTCGGGTGGATTTATTTATGTTGTTCATACCTTCTGCACACAGAGAAATGAGCTGCATTTGAAAAACAAAAGCAAAGCACTGCTGGAACATGTTTGCACAAAGCTTAAGACAATCATCTTGTTCTCAAAGCAATAATTGATGCAGCAACTTCCAGACTTGTGATTTAAATCAAAGGTGCTGAAGAATGATTATGAATCATGCAATTAAACTACGAAGCGGGATGTTGCTGAGGGAAGAAACTCTCAGCACCATAAAACTGTCAAAAATAAAAACAGTAACTCCCACAGTCCTCTGCTTTTAAAATTTGTTGATCAACGGAGCTGAGTTCTAAGCTCTGCCATGTACTGGTTCTGGGTCTTTAGAGACATCTTCATCTGTAAAGACCAGCAGGACTGGCTTTTCACATTTATTTTATTTATTTGCCAATTTTTGAGACAAGGTCTAGCCTTCTAGTAACTACGAAGCCCAGTCTGGCCTTGGACTTTCAGCAATCCTCCTGCCTCTGGCTCCTGACTGCATTAGTTAAAAGCATGCATGGGCTTATAACCACATCCAGATTCCATGTCTCTTTCGAACCTGTTTCTATGTGGCATGCTACTGCTCAGATGACATCTGCTTACCTATTTTGAAGGCTGGTTGATGCACTTTTGCAATAGTATAGTACAAAATAAGCACTCACCCCAAACAGCACAAGTTTTCCATCAAAAGAATTGCTTTTAAAGAAATCTAGCCCAACTCTCAAAACAAGGTTACACATACCCTAAAAAAATATTTTCCTTTATCCTTCCTTTAGTCTTCAAAACTAAGATTTATGAGTTCGCGGGTGTAATTCATGGGCAGAGCATGTGCTGGGGGTGGGTAGGTGTTTCTAGCCCAAGCACCAACAGAAAAAAAAAAAAAAAGAGATGCTTTTAACGTTTAGGGAAGAACTGGTTTGGAATAACGTGATGATCAGCTCAGAGCACCCTTAGTACTAGAGAAAAGAACCTTTAGGACTCAGTTCACAAACTGTCTCAAAGGAATCTCCCAAGCATTTCTGACAACAGCTCTAGGAGACTCGATTCCCAGAAATGACAACCTTAGAGATTCATGCTCATCAGAAAACAGAGAAAATAACCAACGTTCGTTGCCAGGCACTAGGATTAACCCAATCTTTACAACAATCCCAGCACCATCGTTTTATATGCGTGAAATCCATGGCTCAAACAAGCTGAGCAAACTGCTCAAGTTTTTCGGTTAATAAGTACACCAAGAGCTCAAGCATTTCAATTTACAAGCCGCTCGCTAATCTCCAAGTCATGCTCCCTCCTGGAACCCTGGCGCCCTCTTAACAGTCCGTACTAGTCGCACCTTTCCGTTCCGGCAGGCAACCGAAGTCTACGTCCAGAACTAAGCACCATCCAAGTATTTTAGGAACATAAATACTACACACTACCTGAGGTTTCCCAGGGTGCGCGTGCGGAACCACTTAAGCCCCCTCCCTCCGGAGCTAGTGCGGTGGCCAGCGCCGCAGCTCCAGCGGGACCGGTGAGTGGTCTGCGTCCAGTCCCGCGAGAGCCCACCCGATTCCCACCGCGTTTCGAGGCGTGCGCGCTTACCTTCGGGGACCCTGCCCTTGCGCGTGGCAAGCTGGAAGCGCCACTCTGCGGCGCCACCCGATCTCAGCGGGCTTCTCCACCCACCTGCCCCTAGGGCGCCTGCCGGAGGGCGCCCCGCCCGCAGCGGCGTCCCGCCCACATCCGTGCCCGCCTCCCCACCCCCTACCCCCGCCCTCCCGCGCCAGTCACCTGGCGCCTGACAAAGGTTTCCGCAGACCGCATCCCGGGAGGTCCTAAGTAAATAAAGCCTGAGTGGGGGTTGAACCTGGGAATGTGGGGGAGGACACAGGGAGAGGGAAAAGAAGAAAGTGAAGAAAAAGGCTTGGGATGGCGAAGACCAGCACTCTCTACCAGGTCCAGCTAAGGAGAGCTTTGACAAGGCACATTCCGCTACTTCAGCAGGGTAGGAGTCAGACACAAATTCAGTGCAAAGAGTCTCTGGGAGTACTATCCGGAGGGGCAAAGAACACAATTCCGGTACTAACCTCCATCTCAGGCCCTCCCCATTCCTTTTAAAAATGATAAGAAGGGCATGGTGTCCGCACTTAGTCTGCAATCAGCACTTGAGAGGCCAAGGCAGGCTTGGCTACGCAGTAGCAAACTGGACCACACGTGACTCTGCCAACAGACAGTCAGATAGATTGATAGCTGCTGGTGGATAGATAAAGTGGGCACTAGAGGGGCAGACAAAGAGATCAGATTCACGTCATCCTCTGCAATATTGCCAGGTCAATATTGTCACACCAGGCTACTTGAGGCTCTGGAGAGCAAGGGTAAGGTTAGGGAGAGAAAGTAAAGGCGGGAGTGAGGAAGGGAGGGCAGGGTGGAATTACGGGCACTGACCACAGGTAAGAATTCTCACCCCCAGCTTAAATTATAACCATTCCCCCACTCTTAGCCGCATTTTAGGAGAGCAGAGCTGTCAAACCCAGGCAGTGTTTGGCAAAGTTAAATAAAACCTATCAGAGACCTTTCTTGGACTAAGGTCCTGTACCAGGCAACAGCAGTCTGGACTAAAAATCAAATTGTACTTACTTAAGTCCCATGGGGCTAAAATTATATCACCTTTTTGGACAGGAGAATGAAAAATACAGAAATATCGTGAATAGCCCAATAATCCTTCCATCATTTAAATTAGCTGTTATTTTTAAAAACAACCGTAAGTAATCTGCAGTTAACCAAGTGGTTGCTTTTCTATTGTCTAGTTTCTCTCTCCCCACCACAGTAGAAAAGCAAACCCACAAATAAGGAATCCCCCTTTTCCGTGACTCCCTTTCTGCCATTCTGCTCTGTCCATAAAGCCAGTGTCTTTTATGGAGAAAGTGACTTAGTTCTAGAACAGCCCAGTAAGATCTGTACGTCCCTTTTACTTTTCACTCCTGGGGACAGAACCTAGACCCTCATACAAGGAAGATGAGCTTTCTATCATCGAATGAGAGCCAGGTGCTCCCTCCCAAATGTAATTTTCTTTTTATGGCCGCATGAATGTCCACAGTGTTGCTTCATGGTTTCTGATTAGGTGTGTGGATAAAAGAAAGCAAGAGTACTTGAGGGTTTTTTTTTTTTAAACTACGAAAACATCTATCTACATTTGATGGACAGCAAGTGAATAAAGGCAGGGAAATATAAGGCTCACTTTACCAGAGAGAGAGAGAGAGAGAGAGAGAGAGAGAGAGAGAGAAACAGAAACAGGTGCACAATGACCTCTACTGCAAGAACTTGAGAAATGAAAGTCCAGAGAGGCTAGTCCGCTTGCCCTGACCCACCGGGGAGTCACAAAATATAAAATCCTTAATTTGCATATGAGTCAAATGAAGGTGGCCTCCTAATCTCTAAATGTACTTCCAGAGTTTGTCTACTCTGGAAAACTAGAAGGGCTGTCCCATCGGTGTTCATAAAATAAGTGAGGCTTAAAATCAGAAAAGAACAAACGGGACCAAATAGCTTCTGGGGGATCAAACTCAGGTCATTTGGCTTGACAGCAAGTGCCTTAATCTAAGCCATTTTACCAGCCTATAATTTTTTTTTTTTAACAATGACTTCTCTTTTTTTGTTGTTTTTTTGTTTTTTTGTTTGTTTGTTTTTTCCTCATTCCGGTCAACCCTGCTCGCTCTGGCTCCAGTCGGCCCTGGTCGGTCGGGCCCCGCTCGCTCTAGCCGCCCCCCCCCCCCTGTTCAGAGCAAGCGAGGAGGGCGTCAGATCTCATTACTGGTGGCTGTAAGCCACTATGTGGTTGCTGGGATTTGAACTCATCACCTTTGGAAGAGCAGTCTGGTGCTCTTACCCGCTGAGCCATCTCACCTGCCCCCAGCCTATAATTTTATGCTTGAAGGTTTTACAGGAGCTGGAAATGCGGCTCAGTAGTTAAATAGCACTTGCTGCTCTTCCACAGGATCTGAGTTCAGTTCCAGCACCCTCAGTTGCTGGCTCACAACCCCCAGGACCTCTAGTTCTAGGAGATCTCATGCCATCTTCTGGCCTCCAAGGGAACCTGCACACACATGACAAGTAAAAAAAAAAAAAAAAGGCACAAAACTGAAACGAATATATAAATTTACTATTTCAATATATGGAAAATATACTTACTGTGAACTAAAAGAAGAAAGGATTAAGGGTGATTTCATTTCAAAAATCTTTAAGATGGACTCTGTTTATTGTTACAGAGGTGTTGGGACCTGGGAGAATGGGGCGGGTGAGTGAGATGCAGTAGTCATCTTTATTCAGAGCATCCGACAATTTATATTCTGAGGGTTAAGAGGAGTCACATGAGTAAAGTGGACAACGGCAAGGACAAGTCGCATGTGGCAAAAACAGTAACAGTGGCTCTCAACCTATGATTGTGACCCCTTTAGGGTCCAGCAAGCTTTTCACAGAATCACCTAAGACCACTAGAAGTCACAGGTACTTACCTTACCATTCACAACAGTAGCAAAATTACAGTTATGAAGTAGTAATGAAAATAGTTTTTGATTGGGGCTTACTAACAACATGAAGAACTGTATTAAAGGGTCGCTCCGGTAGGACGATTGAGAGACACTGCTATAGCCAGTTGTAATGAATGATGTGAAAGAAGTAAACACTCCTATCAGCTACACCTGGGAGAGGCAGGAAAGCACATTCTAAGAATAATTCTGTGTTTTTGAAGAAACTGAGGTCATGAGACTCTTGGCTTGTTTTCTTGGGAGTTTTCTCATAAGCACTCAGAATTTTCCTCACAGGAATCCACTCTTGGAACATGTTTTGACATACTTAATAAAGGGATTATTTTAAGTGGCTTAAAAATAGGCTGTGTATGGTAATGAATGCCAGTAATCTCTGCAACTCAGGAGGCAGAGGCAGGAGGATTGTCATGAGGTGAAGACCAGACTGATCTACATAGTGAGCTGCAACCAGGGCAAGATAGTAAGACTGTCAAAAATAAAATAAAATAAAAGAATGTGCATTTATTAAGTGCTATTTAAGTAATCACAACATTGACGATGTGTTGGCACACTGAGAACTGTTTGTCCTACAGGATAAGAAAATACATAAAAGTACCTTGATGTTTTGCAACCAGGCATTTTTAGCTAGGGACCTGAAATGGGTCTCCAAGCTCTTGGCAGTGAAGCAGTAAGGTTGATGGTTAAGAACAGCACCAAGGCCACATTAGAGCCTGTCTCTGACAGACAGATGAGTCTAGGCAGAAGTTTATAAAGATGCGAAGAAATTCAGAAAATAAGAAATTAATTTTGGACAGTACTACAGAATTAGATATCTTGAAAATTGGTTATAAAGAGTAGAATCCAGACTCCATTACAGTACTACAGAATTAGATATCTTGAAAATTGGTTATAAAGAGTAGAGCCCAGACTCCATTCTGCCTTCACCCCACAGTAGCCACATGAAGGAAGTGTCAACAACAGAAAATTTGTCTTCCTAAAGGAAATGAAGCTAATGGATAAAAGGGAGAGAGGCAGGCTGGGTAGAAGTCAATGGTTAGCACTGCTTTCTTAGCAAATCTGAGGCCCTTGGCCCAACCACAGGCACCCAAAAAGGAAACAAAACAAAACAAAACAAACCCAAAACAAACAAAAAAAAAACACCCAACAAAACAAACAAACAAAAACCTTTTCTAATAAATTAATTTGTGAACTACTGTTACAGAAATCACCAATGTTTACTTATACCATAAAAGAACAGCTAATCAAAAACGTCTTTGCTTCCTAATCAGATAAAACATCAGTTATAAATACTCTTTCAAAAAATTTATATCTAAATCTCATTGAATCTCTAGATTTATCTTCCATTTTATAGGGTCACAAGTGAAAGCTAAAAGACATAGGGACATGAGCAGAACAAGTTGGTGGGAAATCCTCTGGGTGACACGACCTCATATCTTCATTATGAAGTGGTAAGGTATGAGGAAAGGCAGTTAACTGGAGAAAAGACTTTAAAAGGCCATTGCTTGTATTATTAGAAAGAGCTACTGCTTGTATTACCTGGTTTTGCTTGGACATTGATCAGACTCAAAAAACGGGAAATGAGGCAGTTGGAGAAACTTGAACATGACTGGTTATCTATCAGTAGCATAAGGAAGAAGTGATTTTCTGAACATGGCACTATTTCTTTAAGAGTCTAGAATGTGGAGAGCTGGCAAGTGGGGGAAGCATGGCCAAGCCTTGTGGGGTCCCCTTGAGTGGAGAAGCCCGAAAACAGGTGGATGTCTTCAGACAAAATCTTTTCCAGGAGGCTGATGACTTCCTCTGCACTTTCTTGCCACGGAAAATCATATCCCTGAGGCAGCTCTTGCAGGAGGATTCCCTCAATGTGGCCGACCTCTCCTCTCTCCAGGCTCCCTGGACATCCCTATCCCAGATCCTCCTCCCAAGGATGATGAGATGGAAACAGACAAGCAGGAGAAGGAAGTCCCTAAGTGCGGCTTCCTCCTGGGGAACGAGAAGCGTCTGGCCCTGCTTGCTTTAGTTAAGCCAAAAGTCTGGACTCTCAAAGAGAAGTGCATTCTGGTAATCATGTGGATCCAGCACCTGATTTCCAAGGTTGAGGATGGAAATGATTTTGGGGTGGCAATTCAGGAGAAGGTGCTGGAGAGAGTGAATGCTGTCAAGACCAAAGTAGAAGCTTTCCAGACAACCATTTCCAAGTACTTCTCAGAACGTGGGGATGCTGTAGCCAAGGTTTCCAAGGACACCCATGTGATGGATTACTGGGCCTTGGTGCATGAGTGAGATGAAGCAGGCTATGGGGCACTTAGGGCCATGGCGCTGGACCTGAGGGCCTTCTACACAGAGCTTTATCATATCAGCAGCAGCAACCTAGAGAAAATTGTCAACCTGAATGGTGAAGAAAAGCCATCGATGTACTGAGCTAATGATTAGAAGGAAAAGAAATGATTTATATGTACTTTAATAAATGGTTTATATATACTTTTAAAAAGAGTCTAGAATGTAGAAATGATGTATAAGTGTAGGTGAGAAAACAAGTAATGTCTGGATTATTCAAAATATAGTCACATAATTTGGAAGCCCCTAAAACCTCGTCAGGGAATCTGTAGAGTCAAGCCATTTTTTTTAGTAATTCTAAGATGCTATTTGCCTTTTTTGTGTGTGTTACATTTGTACTGATAGTAAAAGAATAAGAATTCTGGCTCCCTTGTAAGAGTCAGGCAGTAGGACCACTGTATTAGTAGTCACTGCACCACTTCTTGCTGCATACTTGCCGTGCGTGAGAGGATGGATGCTGGGCCAGAGTGGTGGCTCAGCAGATCAGAGCACACACTGCTCTTATGAGACCATCCAAGTTTGCTTCCCAGCACCTGGATCAAGTGGCTTGCCTCAGACTTCATTTCTAAGGGATCTAATACCTTCTTCTTCCAGCCACTTGGAACTCCTGAACTCATGCACATACTCACAAGCAAGCATGCATGCACACACACATGCACACACGAGATATAAAATCTGGCTATTAGCCAAAAAAAGTACAGAATACCCAGGATACAGGCCACAAAACTCGAGAAGGAGGCTCAAGTGAGGATGCCTCAATCCCACTTGGAAGGAAGAAGAAAAGAATCACAGGAGCCAGAGGGAGGGAGGGACCTGGGTGGGAGAGGGGAGGGGGAAAGGAAAAGGGGAAAATGATCAGGTATGGTGGGGGGAGGAGGGACAGGAGAGAAGTCCTGAGGTCTAGCAGAATGAATGGAAATATGCAACAACCTCGAGGAGTGGGGGTGGGGGGCTCTAGAAAGTACCTGGGAGGTGAGAGACTCTCAGGACTCAAAAGGAAGGACATCAGATGAAATTCCCAACCGCAGGAAGAGGGATCTGGTAGAATCCACCTCCAGTAGAAAGATATCAAGTGGAGGGATGGGGTTGCCATCCCACAGCCAAAAACTCTGACCCAGAATTGTTCCTGGTGAAAAGAACTGCAGGGACAAAACCAGAGAAGAGACTGAGAGAAAGGCAGCCCATGGCTGGCCCAGCTGGGATCCATCTCAAGGGGAGGCTCCAAGGCCTGGCACTATCACTGATGCTATGGTGTGCTTACAGACAGACTGAGGGCCTAAAGTTCAGTGACTTGGCACTTGCCTGATGTGTACAAGGCCCTGATTTCAATCCTTAGCAGCACTATCTTAACAAGAAAAACAGAACGTTGCTCACAGAGCAGTGTTAAATATTAATTTTTAATCTGGATCTTAATTTTCTGTATGAAGAAATAGGGCATATACACAAAACACTTCTGCTAAACCCTGAAGTCTAATGACTGCAGCAAAGCCCTCCTGTGATTGTGGGCAGGCTGCACTGACTGCTCTAGCATACAACCCCAGATTTACTTGAAAGGAGGACTGGCAACCTGAGTATTTGGCAAATATTTTCTTGAAAATGAACAAATGAAGTCTGTCACATCAAGGAAAAATAACTTAATGTGTTTGTTGGCAATGGCAGATAATAAATGAGCTTACAAGCAAATCTTAGTGTTGTGGAAAACCTGTTTCTGCCACCATGAACCTATCTCTCCACTCCTCACACCTCAACAAGAGAAGTTTATTGATACACTCAGTGATATTAACTCAGTGGTTTTCAAAATATTTTCAATGAAAGCATTAGAAAGATCTGCGCCGGGTGTGGTGGCGCACGCCTTTAATCCCAGCACTCGGGAGGCAGAGGCAGACGGATTTCTGAGTTCGAGGCCAGCCTGGTCTACAAAGTGAGTTCCAGGACAGCCAGGGCTATACAGAGAAACCCTGTCTCGAAAAAACAAAAAAAAAAAAAAAAAAAAAAGAAAGATCTGCATAGGGCTGGTGAGATGGCTCAGCGGTTAAGAGCACTGACTACTCTTCCAGAGGTCCTGAGTTCAAATCCCAGCAACCACATGGTGGCTTACAATCATCTATAATGGGATTTGATGCCCTCTTCTGGAGTGTCTGAAGACAGCTACAGTGTACTTACATATAATAACAAATAAATAAATCTTTTAAAAAATCTGCATAAATCAATGAACCAATACTTTCTGAATGACTAATGCATGAAATTATAAGACCACACAGGCATCAAAATCCACTCAAACTACAATGACTTAATAGGTTCGATAGTGGCCTTCAAAAGGATCAACTCCTGAGACTGTCCCAGATTATCTAAGTGAGTTCTAAATCTAGAGATAAGTGTCCTTACAAGGGATAGAAAAGGAGAAGACAGAGATACTCGGAGGAAAGGGCCTATGAAGACAGAGGCAGACAACCTCTGAACTCTACAAAGGACCTCATTATCCAGCAGATCTGTGCACATGTTTGTGGTTTGAATGAGAATGGCCCCCTGCTGTCAAGTTTGGATGTTATGTCTCCAGTTAGTGGACCTGTTTGGGAAGCATTGGGAGGTATGGCATTGTTGGAGGAGGTGTGTCACTAGGGCTGGACTGTAAGGCCTGCCTGGGGATCAGGGTGCATAGCTCTCAGTTACTGCTCTAACAGCTTGCCTGCCTGCCTGCCAGCATACTTCCCAAAGGACATTCATGGACTAACACTCTGAAACTGTAAGTAATGAATGCTTTCTTTTATAAGCTGCCTTGGCCGTGGTATCTTTTCACAATATAACAATAACTAAGAAAAAATATAATAAACTCAGTGTGAGAGAGTAAATATCAGTTGTTTTATGTCACCCAGTTTGGTCTGATTTGTTATTGGTAATACTACAAAAATAACACAAGAGTCGGTTTTAATGTGACTGAGTACCGAGAGTATTTACATGGATTAATAATTTATGTTGCTTCTAATTTTAAGCAAATGCTACTTTTAAGGATGGTGGTGCATATCTGTAATCCTAGCATTTGGGGACACAGGGAGGAAGTTGAAAGCAAGCTTAGATAAATAGTAAGCTGGTTCCACATTGCAAACTCTAATTTAAAAAATCAAGTAATGGGGCTGAAGAGGTGGCTCAGTGGTGAAGGGCACTTGCTGCTTTTCCAGAGGACTCAAGTTTGGTCCCTAGCTGTGACACATGTCCAGGGATCCAACTCCCTCTTCTGGCCTCCCCCAACCCTGACACTTACACAGAAACAAAATAATTCTTTAAAAAACTAAATTAAAACAACAACATCAAAAACCTACCGTTTACTAAGCCTTGGGAAAATACCTACAACTTTATTAAAAACTTTAAAAATATTCCTGCTTTACCAATTCTACATCTTGAGGCATGATCATTTTTATGCTCTCCAGTCAAAACAACATATTGTAGTACTGTAAATACAAAAGCAAGAAGAATTCAGTAGTAACTAATAAACACATATTAAAGGGATTTGTAAATGTTAATGGTAACCACTAATTTCTTTTAGCTTTGAAACACAGTTATTTTTCTAAAAAATGTAATTTATATTAACAAGCCATGAGACATTTTTTCCTTTTTGTAGATTTCTTGTATTTCAGCTTTTTTAATGAAAAAATTCAGACAATATATTTTAATCATGTTTCTCTTCTCTCTCAATTACTCCCACATTCTCCTTACCTACCCAATTTTATGTTCTTTTATTCTCTCTCTAAAACAAAGAAAACACCGGGCGTGGTGGCACACGCCTTTAATCCCAGCACTCAGGAGACAGAGGCAGGCGGATTTCTGAGTTCGAGGCCAGCCTGGTCTACAAAGGACAGCCAGGGCTACACAGAGAAACCCTGTCTCGAAAAACCAAAAAAAAAAAAAAAAAAAAAAAAGAAAGAAAAGAAAAGAAAAGAAAAAAAAGAAAGAAAGAAAAGAAAACACATAACAACACACACACAACCCCAAAAAGAATAAAAATCAGAAGAAATAGCAAAAGACCAATAAGACATAAAAATGTTTTTCAAAGGCCTTCGGTAAGTTGCCCCTCCCGTGTTCTGTTCATTAACCGGTCTGTCCATCCCCTCTCTATTTAATCCTCCTGTTCTTAGTTCCCCTTCAACTCTCCATAACATTATCCTATTTCCCCTTCCTTGGAAGATTCCCCACCCCACTCCTGACTCTTGCTGGCTAATCTTTGTGGCTATTCTAATTGTGACACATGTGTCTAAAGCTTAAACACTAACATCCACACAAAAGAGAAAACATGTAAGGCTTGTCTTTATGCACCTGGGTAACCTCATGCAGGAGGATTGTTTCTATTTCCATCTATTTACGTACAAATTCCAAAATTCATTTTTGTTAGCAGCTAACTTCCATTCCATTGTGGACGCACCATTTCCCTCTCCATTCCTCAGCTGGTGGCCTCCTGGCTGTTCCCAGTCTCTGGCCATTATTTGTTTGTATGGAGGCCAGAGAACAACATGCAGGAGTTGGTTCTTTCATTCTATCATGTGAGTCTCTGGGATGGAACTCAGGTCATGAGATTTGGCGGCAAGCATCGTTCCTGACTACACATCTTGCTGGCCTAGTGGTTTTATATAAATCTAAGTCCTTTGAGTCTGTGAGAGCAAAATGTTTGAGAATCACGGGTGCATATGATCAGTAAAAGAAGACAAATGAGGCCTGTACAGTCAGAAAGTGATTAGCCAGGGTTCTCTATAAGATCAGAACCAATGGGATGAAAATGTGTATATAGCAATAGATTCCTGCGGGGGAGGCTGAGTCTGGCAGGTGCTTGGGGCTGGTGTCTCAGCAACAGAAGTTCCACAGTAGCCAGCTCTCTCTGGGGCACCAATAGCCTGGTTCAGTCCCCAAGGCTGGGTGCCTCAGCAGTCCCAACCTGGTGCTGAAAACCTGGAAGATTCCTGAGGGCCACTGATCCATTATCCATGACGGAAGCCTGAAAATGCTGGTTCTGATAGCAGCCGAGGAAGCAGCAGCAACAGGGTGGATCAAGTCAAGCCAGTGAAAGGGGGTCATCTTCTCTATGTGGGCTGCTCCTACAAGGTGCCACCAACATCCCACAATCAGATAGGACTATCAGGACAGTTCTTAGGTTGAGGATACTTACTCTGTGACTCTGATTTGTGGCAAGGTGACATTAAAACCAACCATGATAGAAAAGAACACATGGCTAAAATCTCTGCTCTTCTGAAGGAAGCATCTCATTTTCAAGGATGGAAAGTCATGAAAAGATCCTTTCGTGAGAATATAAAATGCCTAGAAGCAGCTATGCATATGCAAACATTAGGGACAACCAAGCCATCAAAAACACATGCATCTTTCATGTGTCGTTTGGAAATCTGTCATTTAGAATTATTTTTGGACACTACACTATTCTTTTCATTCCTTATGCTCCAAGTAAATTATGTCTTTATATCAGTACTAATAACAATTTTCAACTCTCCTCTGAGTCTTCATATATGTGGACACACAAACACACACACACACACACACACACACACACACACAGAGCGTGCACCTGTACAAGCTATAGACTGACATCTAGTTCTTTCTCTAATTGTTTTCAACCTTGTGTTTTGAGACATAGTCTCTCTCTTAATCTCCAGCTCACTGACTGACTAAACTGGCTAGCCAGTGAATTCTGATGATCCTGCCCTCCTACTGCCCCATCTTGCTTCCTCAGCACGAGGGCTATAGGTGTGCACTACCACGCCTGGCTCCCCCTGGGTGTGTCAAATTCAGGTCCTCATGCTCGAGTATCAAGAACGTCACTGATTGAGCCATGTTTCTTTCTAGCCCTCCTTTCTTTTCTTTTCTACTTCTTCTTTAAAAGGACTATCACCATGTAGCCAAGGCTGGCCTACAATTTCTCACCCTCATCTCTCAGGCTACACCTGTGCTGAGATTACAGGTATGAACCACTAACTTCATATATACTTTCCCCCCTCTTTTTAATACTAATGTTAAGTTTTTGATTGACGTGTCAGTTTGCCAAGGCTGCAATTAAAAAAAAAAAAACATTGATTGGCTTAAACAGCTGAATTCTTACAATTTTAGAGGCTACAGTCTAACATTTGACTTCTCCTGTGGCCTCTTGTTTTGGCCCACAGATGGCTTGTAGTTCTAAGAGAAGCGTTTTGCTTTGTTTTTGACCATGGACTCAGGTAAAGGTCTGTTAAATTCACATAACATCACACAACACAAGTGAAATAAAATAGTTGCTGTAACTGCCTTATAAGTGTATCTCCTACTAAACCTAGGTGTTAGAAAGGCAGAGTCAGTCGCCACTAAGTTCATATGGCTTAAAACAATGTCTGGCATACTGATGCAGCTCAATGAGAGGACGAAGGAATGTGAAATGCTTCAGACATGAGGATCGGCCAACCTAACAGGGAGTATTCTGAGTACAAAGGTAGCAGCCATGCTCAACAGAGATACCAAGGCCTTGGTGACCCTAGTCAGTCACTGGCTTCTAATCCTATTGCAGTAACAGCTCAGGAGGACAGAGACTTAGCAACAGTCTCGACTCAGTCATTAACCAGCAGTACACTGACAGGCCAGTGTATCCTAACTTTTGCAATATCTCTTATTTCTCTGCAAATGGAGTGCTACCTAAGACCAACACTGAGGTCACAATTGAAACAGAACAGCCTTGAGCTGAGACCATCTCAAATGGCATACAGACACCTCTACTCTGCTAGGACCCCTGCCTGCCTTTGATGAAAGGATCAATCCTAGCTTTAGCCACCAATTCTGGATGAAGCTCTGGAGGCTTCCTCATCAAGCCTTTGAAGTTTTCTCCCATGAAACATTCGGAGATTGCAAATCAAAACAAACCTCCAGAGACGGTCAGCAATAGCCTAGAGTTCAGGGGCCTTCAGTTTAGCTACAGTTTATATGTTACTACTACTGTTTTTTTTTTCACTTTGCATGTGTGTGTGCATGTGTATGAATACAAGTGTGAATATGTGCATGTGTGAGTGCACATATGCATGTGTGAACGTGCTTACATGGCCTGAGGTTGTTGTTGGAATCGTCCTTGATCTTTTTCCATTTTATTTACCTAGGCAGGGTCTCTCAATCAAACCCAGAGCTCACTGATATGACTAGTCTTACCTGTGGCCTTACTTTAACCATCTTCTGTCTCTACCTTCTAGTGCTGGAATTACAGGGGAATTGCAGAATGCCCACCAGGTATTTGTGTTTGTGTGGTTTCTGCAAACCCTAGCTTTGGTCATCTTGTTTAAACAGCAAGCACTTTAACCGTTTATCCTTCTCCCCAGACCACAACTAATAAGTTTGAGTCTTGGCTGGGCCTTCTGGCATAGGCCTATAATCCTTGATATGGGGGGGGGGGGGGCAGGGGGAATCAAGTCAGTAGCACTGAAAATTCAAGGCCATCCTGGGAAACTTGGTGAAATGCTGTCTCAAAGGTGAAGGAAGTGCTTGCTTCAGCAGTACATACACTAAAAGGGGACAGAGGAGAGGATTTGCCCCTGTGCAAAGATGACACAAAAATCTGTGAAGCATTTGGTTTCTTTGAGTGAAAACTAGGCCGAGGATGTAGCTCAGGAGTCAAGCACTAACCTAGCCTGAGCCAAGTACTAAGTTCGATTCCCAGACTATAAAATCAGTAGATTACACGGGGCTTCTTAGACTTCAGAAGCAACAGCCATGTTTAAAGGGGAAAGTGGACTTTTGTTCAAAATACAAGTGGATGGCTGGAATGTCTCTGAGATAGAGAGCAAAACTGTGCTTTCCTTTCTCTCTCATCCCCTCCCCCAGCAGGAGCATCACGCAGTGTCTCTACTAACCACAACCGTTACTGTCTGTGTGAGCTGGGATAAGGATTCTTCATGGTTAATGTCCTTCCACCTGTGGATAATGTGCTACAAGAGGTGAACATGAGTCTAACATCAGGTCACATGGAAATAAGTGTATTAAATACAGAGGAAGAAAGACTACAGAATTCTGGGATCCACGAAATGCTGGCCTCCGTCTCTTAGGAACTATGCATTCCTAGGTGAATTTTAACCAGTTTGCTTCGAGATTATGGGTATAGACTAGAATGATGGTACCCATAGTTGTAGTGGTTGTGATAATTGAATATGATATCAATAATATAATTGGCATCTAAGCCAAAGGAAGTATCCAGGGAGTGTCAGCTGTATGTTTAATGCTCATAATTTTCAGGTATATTCACAAAATTAGCTCTCATTTGATCACCTACCCCACACCCCTTCCTCCAATGTCTCCCTCAGCAACATTCCAATCTCAAAGAGGCCAGCCAACAAGCTTAAAGCCCCACAGTATCAACCACAGCCCCACACAGCTGTGGCGTAGGTGCCTGGTTCTCTGCAGGCCCCTTTAGTACTTCCTCTTCACTTTCTGGAAAAGCCACAGAGCTCCTCTGAAACCACCTTCAGCTCAGGGTTTCCAGCTGAACTGCTCTCCTTACCCCTGCACCCACACTCACAGTCTGATTTCAAGTCTAACCCTCCCAACGTATTCTCCCTCACTGCCCTCCATCCAGAGGCTCCCAATGGCCCCCAAGTTACTTCTACCCTACTGTGCTGGATAGTTTTTATTGTGGGGAGAGGGTATCAAGTCAGGAGCACTGAAAATTCAATGCCATATATTCTTGGCACAATATAGAATCCCTACACAGGTGGGCATGGGCTCTGTAAGATAACCAGCTGAGCATGAGCAAGTGGGCAAGCCAGTGAACAGCATTCCTCTATGCTTCCTGCCTTCAGATTTTGGCCTAAGTTTTTGTTCTGATATCCTTCAATGGTGGATAATGACCCAGAAGTATAAGATAAAATAAGCCCTTCTCTCACCAAGTTGCTTTTAGTCAAGAATGTTTTCACACACCAAGAGAAAGCAATAGGACGCCTACATGGTTATCTAATAACTTCTGCACATATACTTGCTTTATATCCCCAGAGCCTAATGCACTGTCTCAGACATATGTGCCTAATTATCCTGGCTTATCAGGACTGAATAATTTCTATCACCCAAAGACCTAAGTCCCAGAAAACGTCCTGTAAGTCTTAGGTGTGTGGCACTCACACTGTATACTCAGCAAGATTTATTCAGTGACAAGAGCTCCCAGACAACTTCTCTTCCATTTCCAACACTCATTCTTGGACCCAGGGTCATCAACTTCTACCCTGCTGGTACATGGCATCCTGTTCTCCTTATGCCCAGCTCTACTGAACTCCTTCATAGAACCTCACATAATGATACTTAATAATAAAAGATTGTTTTGCTATATTCTTTTTAAAAGTGAAGCAAACCAGTATTTCAAATAGCCACGTTTAACCTAGCATATGTGGCCCACAATTGTGATTCCCATACTTGGGAGGCAGAGGCAGGAGCTGATATCCTGGACTGTATAGCAAGATCCTGTCTCAAACAAACAACAAATATCCTCTTTAGAAGTATATTCATATACACACATTCGAGATACCATACCATGCATTATTTGGCATAGTTCTAAGTGTCATGACATACCTATGACTTCACTAAAGTAATCACATGATATGATCAATGACTGTTAAATATTTTCTGAATAACAAGTTTCCGGAAAATATAACTCATTATAAATGTTTTAATTATTTAAGAGCCAGGCATGGCTTTAATATCAGCACTCAGGAAGCAGAGAAGGGTGCACCCTTGTGAATTTAAAGCTAGTTTGGTCTACATACAGAGTATTAGGTCAGGTAGGGTTCCAGAGTGAGACCTCTCTCAAAAAACAAAACAAAACAAAACAAAACAAAACAAAACAACACAACAGCCCTACCAGGACCTGGAGAGATGACTCAGAGGCTAAGAGCACTGACTGCTCTTCCAGAGGTCCTGAGTTCAATTCCTAGCAACCACATGATAACTCACAACTATCTGTAATGGGATCTGATGTCCTCTTTTGGTGTGTCTGAAGACAGCTACAGTGTACTAATATACATAAGATAAATAAATCTTTTTTAAAAAATAAACAAAAAATTATTTAAGGCCCTGGGCAGTGATAGTGCATACCTTTAATTCTAGCATGTAGGAGGCAGGGGAATCTCTGTGAGTTTGAGGCCAAAGATTCCAACTGCCAGGGCTGTTACACAGAGAAACTTTGTCTCAAAAAACAAAAACAAAAACAAAACAATATTTTTAAACTCAAAAAATAAAAAATATATACCTATAAACTCAATATGTAAATAAAGTACTTTTTTTTTTGGTTTTTCAAGACAGGGTTTCTCTGTATAGCCCTGGCTGGGCTGTCCTGGAACTCACTTTGTAGACCAGGCTGGCCTCGAACTCCGAAATCCGCCTGCCTCTGCCTCCCAAGTGCTGGGATTAAAGGCATACACCACGACGCCTGCTTAAAATGAAGCTTTTTTTTTAAAGTAGCTTCTTTTTCCTGTCCTCGTGAGAGTTGGGCATATCTTATCTATCAGATCTTTCTCTGCTTTGTCTGCCATTCAAATAGACATCTCTTGAAAGCATGGGAGCATCCTTCTACGAACTAACTTTGCCCTCATTGTTTGGGATTACAGGTGTGTACTAAGGGTGTGTGTGTGTGTATTCCAGTCAGAGGGATTAAAGGGTTGGTCGTGCACAAGTTTCAAATGCATGTGCGTGCACACACACAGACAGACACACACACACTGTCAACCTTGCAATTGCTACTTATTTCTGGTGCTTTCTTTTGTATATATGTGAAGATGTTTTGTAAGTAAGCCTTAGGTCCATTTCTAATATAGTAACCTCTTTTCTGAAAAACACTAGTTTATTTTACTAGCTTGTATAATGGTTGTGCACTCTGAATTTCTTCTCCTTTCACCTGCCATTTATCTTTGCCCTCATCTGGGCCACACATGTCAGTGCTAATGACACAGATGAGATTTGGCCCTACCCTGAGAGAGCTTAAAGTTCAGAGCAAGGAGGGCTGTTTAGACAACCAGTTCTCAGATACTTTCCTTAGTTATGCATTGTTCATATTTCGTTCTAAGAAATGAGAGAATTGAGGAAGCACTTTGCCTTTGAGGTATTAAAAATAACACCATTATTTTACATTAAAAAGTACTAAATAGCCGGGCGTAGTGGTGACAGCCAGAGCTATACAGAGAAACCCTGTCTTGAAAAACCAAAAAATAAAAAATAAAAAAAAAAGAGAGAGCACCACAGAAAAGAAGGATGGAGGGAGGGAGAGAGGGAGAAGGCAGTTTTACTGGAAGAATTTTACAGAGAACAAGCTAGACACAACTGAAGATAGAATGAACCAGAGGGCTTATCCAGCAGTAGCTCTTGTAGGCTGAAAACCTTCTAGGCCTAGATTAGATTGAAGGGAGGCTAGCAGCTTCCAGGTCTGGGCAGGCCTAGGTTAACAGATGGAGGTAGTAAACCAAGTAAAGGTACATTTATGGGGCTGGAGAGGTGGTTCCATGGTTAAGAGCACCGACTGCTCTTTCAGAGGTCTTGAGTTCAATTCCCAGCAACCACTTGGTGGCTCACAACCATCTGTAATGGGATCTGGTATGTCTGAAGACAGATACAGTGTACTCATATAAAATCAATTAATCAATCTTTTAAAAAAAGTTACATTTACACTAGCCTGGCCTAAAAAAGTAAGTTCCAGGCCAAAACAACAACAACATTTTAAACAAAACATACCTAAGTTTGCTATATATTAAACCTTTTTCATTAAAAAGCGTAAGTGGGGATGTTCAGTTGAATAAAACAAGTATCAACAGAAGAAGCAGGAGAGATGGCTGTGGGTTTAAGAGCGCTTGTTCCTTTTCCAGAGGACAGGAGTTCAGTTCCCAGGAACCAAGTCAACTTGCCTGGTGATACCCTTTGATTCTGGTTCTAAGGGATCCAAGACTCTCTTCTGCCTCCATGGGTACCTACACTCATGGCATTCATACACACAAACACACAACTTTTTTTTTTTTTTTTTTTTTTTTTTGGTTTTTTTCGAGACAGGGTTTCTCTGTATAGCCCTGGCTATCCTGGAACTCACTTTGTAGACCAGGCTGGCCTTGAACTCAGAAATCCGCCTGCCTCCGCCTCCCCAGTGCTGGGATTAAAGGCATGCGCCACCATGCCCGGCTACAAACACACAACTTAAAAACTAAAAAAGACCCACATAGCAATAGAATTACATAACATTTACCACTACAGTTTAGAATGATATTGTTCTAGATGCAAGAAACTCATAATCAACTTTGTCTATTTTGCTGTATGTTGACCAAAGGTGGTGGTATGAAAACACACACAAGGGAATTACTTTCTGAGTAACAGAAAACGAACCCACATCCTACACCCTTCTTCTTCACCATCTTTTTCTGTAGGGACAATTAGAATGCCTAGTGAGTTTCTCAAGAAATAATTGAATGGAGGATCAGAAGTCCCTGATGGCCAATGCTGACATGACACATTTCAAATTGATGAGTATACTGTCTTTGTAAAAGCAATCTAGACAAATTGATGACAATGGTACATAGGCAATTTTCAGAATTAAAATTGATGAGTATGCTCCTTCTGCATGTCAGAGCTTATTGATCTCAGTATCAGTGCTGATAGGGGTACATGCAAGTCAGAGTGCCTCTAGGTTGGTCCTCTGGGTCCCTCTCCTGACAGACAGTGAGCAGGAAGTAAATCCCTGGATTCCCCGCATGGTGTTGCAGCAATGGCAGGGAACACACTGCCCAGTCTGAGTAGGCATATGGACAATGCATTACCACAAACAGAAAGAATCCATCAAACCTTGACATATTCAAAAGTTCCCCTCGAAGTCCAAGTAGCTTAGCAAACAAATTATTTCAGAAATTCAGAATTTCCTTCCAGTAAGTCAGTGTTGTTTTGTAGGTTGCTAATTCAGAATAGTCAAGGATCAATTCTTTAGAAATCCTTCGGCATAAACAAGCATTAGTTTGGTGGTAGTATTTTTCAAATTTGCCAAAACTATTTCCAAATTAAAATTTCTAAGACTCATAACACTTTATTAGATCATGTAACTTTTTAACTGGTTGTTTTTGTTTGGTTGGTTTTTAAAACTTGTTCTTTGAGACAAAGTCCCACATTTTAGCGGGACTTTTGAACTCATGACAATCCTCCTGCTTCAGTCTCCCAGGTGCTAGGATTACAGCAGTAAGGCACCGTGCCTACTTTACAAGTAGCTTTAACTCAGCAGAATATACTGCATCTGAAAAAAAGGGGCACCATGTTAGATATTTGTCATATAATGAAGAGCAAGCCGGGTGCTGAGGACTGTGGAAGGTATACAGTCCTTGAGTTCTCTCAGGAAAGCATCATGCAGTCTGACAGACGGAGAAAGAGAAACCTTGGGTAAGCTGTTCAAACTCATGTTGTTTAGCAATAAATCCCAGTTCAGGAGCAGCCCACCCTGACCAATACCAAGGCTCGAGTCCTGTCTGTATACTGAGTGACATGCGGAAAGCACACTGCGTGTCCTCTCTGCACGCCTTGTGTGAAGCGGCAAAGCAGACTGCTGGCTGAGGCGAGGTCTTACTATGAAGCCCAGACTGGCCTACAACTTCCATTCTGCCTCAGTTTCTCCAATACTGAAATTATAAGTCTATGTATGCTACCATGCCTGTCCTGTGTTCACTTTTAATAAAGAACTAAATAGAGGAAAAGTAAGTTTCTACATGGCTGAAGGTTTAAAATGTGAAGGGATGTTTCAGCTTTGTACTAAAGCAGACACAAGAAAGAACATGAAGACGATCACACACCAGGCCACTCATCCATAACACCCTGGCCCGTCAGCCCTTATCTGCTTCAAGTTTAGCCCTGGGCTTTCTAAAACAGGTACCCAGTGATGCGCTATGAAACCTGAAAGTGTTTACACAAAGATCATCTTTTATTTGTAAGTAATTCATCTGTGCAAAGTTTTATAGAAATTGAGATGGAAAACCATGGTCACATGGTAAAAAAGAAAAAAAAATTAAGCAGGGTTGGGAAGAGAGTCTATTTTAAAAATAGGCCTCACACCTTAATATCATGAGAATTCAAAATATACAGAAGGCCACATTCAGCGTGTGTAAGATGGAGACCTTCCCTGATCTCAGCTCTCAGTGTGTGAATTAGCCACGAGGGACCAGGAAGCACTGACCTGTCAAAATCTAAAATCACAGGGTCAAAAACAAACCTTACTTTTTTGGAACTTTAATCTCTGTGAGATTCTTTCTATGCCCTTTGGCATACCAAATATTCCCCAAAGACATCATAAACAGATCAATGCTGCTGAATTAGGTCTCTGCACTCCCAAATCCCCTCCATTTATTTATTTATTTATTTGTTTATTTATTTATTTATTTATTTATTTGAGCCCACTAAGTATAAACTTGTCCACTGAAAGTTTAAGGAAGGGCTTCTTCTTTGAAATGTCACTGCAAAGATGTTTCCACTTTCCTCCTTTCAGAACATCTCTCCAAACAGAGAACACACATGCTGTGTGGCTGTACCCTCCAGGATCAGAGCAGCTGTGAGCATACTCAGGACCTTCTTGACACTGGGCCTAAGAACATTCCCAGGCAGAAGAAGGAAGAGGAAAGCTAACAAGGCCTCTCCTGGACTTTGGACAAATAAGGCATAAACAACTGGGGAGAAGTGCCTCATCAGCAGTATGCTTAGCTGGAGGGTGTCTGTGCTTCCATAGCAAACACTAATGAGCTCGCTGATTTACCAAAGTGGGCATGGGCAGAGGCATCTATCTAGGGTGGCTAGAAATGGGCTCCTCAAAAAGTCATAGGCTGGAGAGATAGCTCACTGGCTGCTCTTCCAGAGAGTCCAGGTTCAATTCCCAGCACCTTCATGGCAGCTCACAACCATCTGTAACTCCAGTTTCAGAGGATCTGATGCCTACTTCTGGCCTCTGCAGACACCAGTCATGCATGTGATGCACAGACATATATGTAGGCAAAACACCTGTACACTTACAACGGGCACAGTGCTGACTCACTCCTGTGAAGCCCTGAGTTCAGGCCCCAGCACCAGAAAAAAGAAAGAGAAATTTCTACTGACAACCATGCTGGTGGTAGGTACCTGTAAATTCCAGAAGTTGGGAGGTGGAGGTAGGAAGGTTATAAATCACAGGCCAACCTGGGCTAAGTAGAAAGAGTAGAAATAAAATATATTTTATATTATATTTAAAATATAATATAAAAGACTGGGCATGGTGTTATACGCCTTTAATTGCAGCAGGCAGATCTCAGCGAGTTTGAGGCCAGTCTAGTCTACAGAGCGACACAGCCAAACTCTGTCTTAAGAATCAAAGCTTAAGCCAGGCAATGATGGTGCATACCTTTGATGCCAGCACTTGGGAGGCAGAGGCAGGCACATTTCTGAGTTCGAGGTCAGCCTGGTCTACAAAGTGAGTTCCAGGACAGCCAGGGCTACACAGAGAAACCCTGTCTCAAAAAAACAAGAAAAAAAAAAAAGAATCAAAGCGTAAACATTTTTATAAAATTGGTCCAGTTCTCCAGAAGACGAAGTGCTCAAGGTGCCCGCCGGAGACCCGGCACTTGGTAACCATTAAAGAGGCTGGTACCTTGTTCTTACTCAGACTCTAGAAATGTGAGCAATAAGCGTCTATACTTTGCACGTTAGCCAGCCTGCAGTATTCTGTCACAATAGCATGAAACTAAGACAAAGTACCGTCCAGAAACACAAACCTTTCCTCAGTTGTCAATGCTTTCTTTTAGACTCTTATTCTTAACCTATCATCAGGCACTTGAGCAAAACCAACACAAAAAGCCAGACCACTAACAATAAATGAAATAAACAAACTAGAATAAAGATGGGAGACAATGTAGGGCTGCAGATGGCTCAGCAATGACGCACTTACTGCCTTTTAGAGGACTTGTTTCCACTTCCAATACCCACATGGTGGCTTACAACCATCCTTAACTACAGTCACCATGGATCCGCCACCCTCTTCTGACCTCTGTGGGCACCAGGAGTACTCATGGTGCACATGTACATGCAAGCAAATGCTCACACACGAAAATAAAATCAATAAATCCATTTTTTATCTTAAAAGCTTTATTTATAAAACATAGTTGAATGTATTTCTTTTTAAGAGGTTAGGTAAGCCTTGAAATAACTTTGATTATGTTTTTGAGTTTATTAACTACACGGAAGTGCAATCCATTTGTCTGTGCAGATCCAGTTCCACACAAGGAAAAATGAGTTTTTCTCTAATCAATTCCCAAATGATTTGTGCCGTTCATCAACCACAGAACCACCGTGGGTTTTCTGGGACATTTCCACTTCAATACGTCTCTATTATGAATCAACTTCCGGTTACCACAAGGCCTCTCAATTTTGATGAATCAAACAACTACAGTTCCAGTTCATCTCCTGTGCACACAAGCACCCCCAATCCACTCCCAGCTTGCTCAGCCTCAGCCAATCCCACTTCCCCCTGATGACTTGGGACCTAAAACATAAATAAGAAACAATGCTAGAAGACAAAAAGTTGTTTTTGTGTGTGTGTGTGTGTGTGTGTGTGTGTGTGTGTGTGTGTGTTTTGGGGGTAGTGTTTCTCAGGTTTTTAAGACCTGGTGGTCAATCAAGTCCTGGGCCTTGAGGAGTAGGCTAGGCTGCTGGCCAGGAAGCCCCAGGATTTGCTTGCTTTTGCTTCCCCCAGTGCTAGGATTACAAGGTGTAGCACATGGCCCCACTTTTTTACCTCGAGCAAGGGATCTGAACTCAGGTCTCCACAGGCAGTGAACACTTTACTATTGAATTCATGGTCCCTAAAAGTTTTTATCTTAAGAATTAAAAAAGCTTGGCTTGCTTAAGTAGCACATGTACAAAAATTGAACTCACACAGTGAGGATTAGCATGGTCCTGCACAAACCATATAGACTCAAAATGCATGCCTCTAATCTGAGCACTCAGGAGAAAGGCGGGTCTCTGTAAGTTTAAGACCAGCCTGGTCTACAAGGTGAATTCCAGGACACCAGAACTAAAACAGAGAAACTCTATCTTGAGAAACAAAAGGAAGGAAGGAAGGAAGGAAGGAAGGAAGGAAGGAAGGAAGGAAGGAAGGAAGGAAGAAAAGAAGGAAGGAAGGAAGAGAGGAAGGAAGGAAGGAAGGAGAAAGGAGAGGGGAGGGGAGGAAGGAAAACAACAAATAGAAATAAAAGATGCATTCATGAAACAAGAACAGGAGAATTCTACAAATGGAGTAATAATGAAGTACAGAGAACAGCAACTCTTAGAAATGAATGGTGGAATTGTAGAAACTTATAGGACTAATCCAAAACTTCTACTGTGAACTATGAAAAGCTATTTCTCTAGGAAAGTAATCAAATGATAAGTATAAAATTGTCAAAAAAAATCCAAGAACAACATGAATTCTAGAATAATTGCAAAGAAACGCTCTTCATCATAAGACAGAAAAATTTCCATGTAAAAGTTCAGAATAGAAAGTATAAAAGAAGCTTAAAAGTTTCCAGAGAGGAAGAAAGCAGTCATGTGCAGAAGCTGAGAAATAAAGATAGGATGAGCTCTTAATAGCAACAGTAGGAACTAGAGAACAAAAGAAGCAATGGTTTTGAAAGTCTGAGAAACAATTCTCAGCTAGAGTTCTGTAACCAGACAGACAACATAAGTAACACGTGTGATCACATCTTATACAGTAAGACAGTCCTATGAAGATAGTACCACGAAATGACATTACACCTTTTAATACACAGCAAATTTTGATTATTTTTGCTTTGGCCTATTTAATTCTGGGCTTTTAATACTGGTCAGAACTCCTAAGTCGATTTCATGACTTACCAATGCATTGTGATCTATATTTTTAAAAACACTGCAAAAGGTTTTTATATTTTTCCCAAAAGAAAACTCTCCTAGGATAGAGAACTGTAAGAGCAAAATGCACGAAATGGAAGCAAACTAGACCTCATAGAAAGTTGTATCCGCACAGCATTCAAAAGCCAGGCACAAATGACAGGGAGTGAATGGGAAGACAGTGAATGGGAAAGGTAGGTGGGGACAGGCTCCAGAGCAGGACCAAGGTATGCTAAAGGCATGGACGCCCGAGCTCAAGCTGCAGTAAGCACGGCAGATGCGGGAGGAGTCTGAACAGACGCAGTCAGCTCACCAGCAATGAGGCCCGGGGTGGAAGGTGAGGGCTGCCAGCCGCCACAGCAATCCTCTCACTACCACGGACTCGGGGATTGTATGTGCATGAAAACTGCATGCATTTACATTTCAAATGTGAATCGTATCATATAGCTAGAAATAAAACTGAACCAACTCAAGCTCATTTCTCTTTTTGAGTTTTTGTCACCTAGACTTTCCATGACAGTAAAAGATGAATTGATTTGGTTAATGTAAAAGCAAATGTGTCCCTCACAGGAGGAATATCCTGAGATACTTCCTTATTCCTGGCACCCAGCCTGGACAGATGGTTCTACAGCCAGGAGCTTGTATTGCTGTGGAAGAGGACCCGAGTCTGGTTCCTAACACCTACATGGCACAACTCAACTGCCTGTAACCCCAACCCCAGAGAAGCCAACACCTGGACTCCAGCAGCACATGCTTGTAATTTAAAACACATTTTTAAAAAAACAGAGAAAGGATAAGAAACACTGCTTTCGCTTTCCTGAGGGGCCCAGGCTATCCTCACATTAGAGATTTGAACATGCTGCATGCTGGTCCTTCAACCTATATTGTACTTCCTGACAGCTGCTAGCAAACTAAAGGTCAAAAAAAAAGAAAAAAAAAAGAACTTAAGAAGTTCTTCTCGGGGCTGGTGAGATGGGTCAGCGGGTAAGAGCACCGACTGCTCTTCTGAAGGTCCCGAGTTCAAATCCCAGCAACCACATGGTGGCTCACAACCACCTGTAACGAAATCTGATGCCCTCTTCTGGAGTGTCTGAAGACAGCTACAATGTTCTCCTGGTCCCACAGTTCAGAGTAGGTACTCCTGCTATGGGCTCCGCAGGCACTTCCTAGAACTTTTAATCCTAATTGTAACTGTTTATCAGCCCTCAAAATTAGATCAAAACCAGGCTAGGGAATTGGTTCAGAGGGTAAGGCACTTGCTGCATAGCCTGCTAGGCTAGGCAAAGCAGTGAACTCTGAGTTCAACTACTGAGCCACAGCTGCAGCAAGAGACACTGTCTACGTATATTAGGTGGAACTTGCTCAAGGAAGACACCCAATGTCAACAGGGCTTTCTCACACAGGTATGCTCCCACACATTTGAACAAACATGCATACAGGAGCATGATAATACACACACACACACACACACACACACACACACACACAACTGGATGATGAAAAGTGCCACGTGGCAGAAGCTAGGCTGATTTTATTATGACCAAACAGATACAGTACATCTATAGATGGCACCCAATAAGTACTTCATACATATAAAGCTTACATTTATTGCACCAAAATACAATGTTAAAGTCTACATCTTGATCCTTCAGCCTGTATTTGAAAAGTTGGAGCCTGTTCTAAACAAGAACCAACCCACACTCTCTGCCTACTCTATCTGTTAAGTAAACTGACCTACTAGTATGGGTGGACTTTGTAGAAGGGCTAATCGCAAAAACTCAAATTGAAGAGGTACAGTGAAGAGTTTCGACTTGAACAAATAAAGAGCTATTGTGAGTTAAGAAAGGTAGGCATGCAATTAATTTAGAGCTTAAAGAAGATTATTCTCCACTGGAATGTGGGGTAGAATGGAAAAGTATTTTCCTCTCCTTTTTTTAGCATCTCTTTTAAGGTGTGAACAGATGACCATACCAACATGGATAGTCAACCATGAACGCTCAGTTTGCAAGGTGAAGTGTTGTTATTTTTTGAGAGTTTTTCTGTGTTCTGTGTGTTCTGCCGTGATAATTAAAGAACCTCAGAGGCTGGAGGTACAGCTCTGAGGGCCTCTTGCTAGATTAACATGCATGAGGACCTGGATTCAAAACCCAACATGGAAAAACAAATAAACAAAATGCAACAACAATTCAAAAAAAAACTATAAAGTCAGACTTGCCTCATAATGAAAGGAATAAAAAGTGCTGAGGTCTGAACCCTGACAGATGTGTCAGCATTCAAACAGTGAAAGGAAATATCCAATTCTTAAAACAAACAGAATAGACTCCATTGGAAGTGTCTGAGCTTACGATTCTCCTAGAGCCAAGTCATGTTTTCTGAATTCTTCTCTTACTCTGTTAATGCTTCTGAATAAATAATTTCAAAGACAACTGTGACTTCTACTTCTAGAGATAAGAAGTCTGTTGAATGTGTTGCTGAGAAGCCAAAAAAACCCAAACACATCAGGCAGCTCCAATTCAAGACAGCAGTGCAGAAGGCTAGAAATAGGCAGTGAGTACAGTGGATATACTAGAGAGAGCAAGTTCATCCGTCTGAGGAAACAACAAGAGGAGAAGGACAAGTGAGGAAAGGGGTCCTGGAAAAGGCGCCTCTCGTTGCCTTTACAGACTAGTAAGCAATTCACTGGCATAGAGATGTGGAAGTCATTGGTATTTTGTGAGCTGAGAATATGAGCCTAGGAATTCCAGCACATAACAGAATCGAGAGGGTCAAAATGAGCCTGACAAGCCAGATCTGAGATTAAGGAAAGTAAGACTTCTGGACAGGAATCACAATGGTCACATCCTCACTTTAGATTATTAAAATCAACATGAAGGGGGCTAGAGAGATGGCTCAGCATTTAAGAATACCAAATGCTCTTCCAGAGGTCCTGAGTTCAATTCCCAGCAACCACATGGTGGCTCACAGCCATCTGTAATGGGATCGATGCCCTCCTCTGGTGTGTCTAAAGAGAGCAATAGGGTACTCACATGCATACATACATAAAATAAATAAATCTTAAAAAAAGGAATCAACATGAAGAATGAATGTGGAATTATCAAATTTGGATGTAAAGAAATCTCTTTCCAGAGAGCCACTTCCAAGAAGCAGAAGATGACAATGGTTTCAAGAGATCATAGCAGCAAGAGAACAGATAGAAATCTAGGAGTATTCTAATGAAAGTGTATGAAGTTTTAGCTTTTGCTTTTTGAGGGATGTCCGCACTAATGTCCACAGTGGCTACATCAGCTTACATTCCTACCAGCAGTAAGTAGGGCTCCTCCCCCGGGCCCCACCCTAGCCAGCATTGGTTACTTTTCATCTCTTTATTATAATCATTCAGAGAAAGATGGACTCTCAAAGGAGTTTTACTTTGCATTTTCCTACGGCTAAGGATGCTGAACACTTTTCAAATATTCACTAGTCATTTGCATCTCTTCTTTTGAGAACTGTCTGTTCAATTCATTAGCCCTGTCATATACTAGATGGTTTGGGGTAGATCCTACCAATTAATCTTCCATTGAGTAGTTGGTAAAGCTCTTCTCCCATGACGAAGATTTTCTGTTTAATGTGGTCCTGTTTTATTTTTGTTTTTTAAATTTGAGACAGGCTCTCATATAATCCAAGGTAGACTCAAACTTGCTATGTAGGATAGCCTTCAACTTCTGAATCTCCTGCCCCCACTCCCCAAATCAGGGATCAAACTCAGTGTTCTGTCCTTGCTGGACAAGCCCTCTACCAACTGAGTTACCTCCCCAGAACCTGTATTTTATTTCATACATGTGTACTATAAGTGGTCTGTAAGGTTGCATTATATGAAATTAATTGTCTAGTAGTAGGCATTGGGCACATCGGTCTGAAGAAGAGAGAATACTGCTGTCTTAGTCAGGTTTCTATTTCTGCACAAGCATCATGACCAAGAAGCAGTTGGGGAGGAAAGGGTTTATTCAGCTTACATTTCCACACTGCTGTTATCACCAAAGAAAGTCAGGACTGGAACTCAAGCAGGTCAAGAAGCAGGAGCAGATGCAGAAGCCATGGAGGGATGTTCTTTACTGGCTTTCTTCCCCTGGCTTGCTCAGCCTGCTCTCTTATAGAACCTAAGACTGCCAGCCCAGAGATGGTCCCACCCACAAGGGGCCTTTCCCCCTTGATCACTAATTGGGAAAATGCCTTACAGTTGGATCTCATGGAGGCATTTCCTTAACTGAAGCTCCTTTCTCTGTGATAACTCCAGCTGTGTCAAGTTGACACAAAACTGGACAGTACACTGGCTATGGTACAAGGTATAGATTAGGGAGTTATAAGATACAGGTGAGCCCATGAAGAGTAGTTTTCATCACCCAATCACAGGTAATATAGCCCAAAGAGAGGGCAACCGACACCTGGGTACCTTACATTAGGGGGCACTGTCTTGCCATCATTACATTTAGGTTGGAATTCATCTTAAGGGAACCACTATCCTTTACTATAATCCAAAATAGCTTAATAGAACATAAAGAAGAAAAAGCTGTGCTTTGTCTTCATTTGAAACAACTAACAGAAACAAGACAGGAAATACAATGAACAGTGAATATTATTAGCTAGCCAGGTGTGATGGTCTGTGTCTATAACCCCAACTCCTGAGAGCTAGAGATAAGCAGATGAATTTAAAGACATAGTTGGCTACATGGGGGAATACTAGCCAGGCTACATTACATGAGACCATGTCTCAAACAAAACCACACAGTATTTTTTTGTTTTGTTTTGTTTTTTCAAGACAGGGTTTCTCTGTATAGCCCTGGCTGTCCTGGAACTCACTTTGTAGACCAGGCTGGCCTCGAACTCAGAGATCCGCCTGCCTCTGCCTCCCGAGTTCTGGGATTAAAGGCGTGTGCCACCACCACACAGCTAAAACCGTATTATTGGGAAGTTGAGGATGGTAATCCTAGCACCCAGAAAACTGTAGGAGGAGGGGCTGCTGAAAAGTCAAGGCCAGTCTAGGCACACAGTGAGTTCCAAACCAGTCAGGCTATACAGCAAGATCCCATTTTAACTTTTCCTTACAAAAATAATATTATTAGGAGTTTGAGGGGTTGCTCAGTGGTACAGTGGCTGCTTGGAATGTGCAAAGTTCTGAGTCTGATCTTCAGTAACACACACACAGGATGGGGGGCTGGGAAGATAGTCTTCAGTAAGTTGTTTACCTAGAAAGTATGAGGTACTAATTTTAACTTCCAGAATGTAGTTAAAAATAATTTTAAAAGCCCAGAACTGGGTACACACTTGTAATCTCAACACTGGGTAGGAAACATGTAGATCCTAGCCCAGCTTACTTGGTGAGTTTCATGATACTTCCTAAATGAATAAGATAAAATCACGAAAAGGTGGCAGCTACATATGTACTCATGTCTGGACAAAGTGACATATGCCTGTAATTCCAGCATTGGGAGAAGACAGGCAGAGTCTGTGGGGCTGGCTGGATACACAGCCTCACCTAATCACCAAGACCTAGTGAAGGAACCTTGTCTCAAAACAAAAATGGATAGCTCCTATGGAATAATGCCCAAGGTTATCCCCGGCTTCTACATGTACCCGCACACATATACATATACATTCATACATACAAACACCTGAAGGTCTCGGTCTCTCTCTCTCTCTCTCTCTCTCTCTCTCTCTCTCTCACACACACACACACACACACACAGACACACACACCCCAAGATTATTGACATTTACTGAACCCTAACATTTACTGAATCCTGTTAGCATGTCACATGACTATGCCTACTCTACAGGTGAATGAACTTAAGGAAAGATGGGTGAGCCATCACTTAAGAAGAATCTTGGCAAATGTATAGCTCCATTTTCAATTATGCTAAGGAAAATCTCTCATATGTGCTAAGAGTAGATTATGAATCACGAGCCAGTGACCCAGTTCCTCACAGCACCTCCTGCCAACGACATTCACTCCACTCGTATCATCTTACTGCATACATATTTTAAAGAGAATATGTTTTGGGTTTACATATGATTACACCGATACAGGTTCTTTTAAGTGTCGCAGCCCAAAGGCTCATTCTTTTAAACAAATGTATTACACTGTATTTATTTGGGTTATGTGTATGCACGTGTGTGAGGATGTGTGGAAGTACACTTGTGAGTACCTAGCATATGTGAAGGTCAGAGGACAACCTTCAAGAATTGATTCTTTCCTTCCACAATGGAGGTTCCGGGACCGAATTCATGTTATCAGGCTTGGTGGCTAGAGTCTTCACTGGACTATCTCCAGCCCACAAAGACTCATTCTTTGATTATAGGCAGAAGCATCAAAGTTGAAGCCAGAGGGCTGAGAAATAGTCAGAGGAACAGCACATGTTTACCCTAAGAGTTTAAGCTTCACCTCCAGCACATGTGTATACAATTCTCTCCCCAGTGCCCCCTTCATGCATGCCTGAGGAAGTTCCAAAGAACAACTTGAATTTCCTGTACTTCTAAGCACAACTCTGAATCCCTTTAAACAAAGTGATGCATAGACAGGCTCTGCTGTGATCATTTAATATCTCATCGCAGACTGTTGTTAAACCTATAACATGGTGGAATCAATGCTCTTACTGAATATGTACTGACTTTACATACTTGTCATTAATCCCTGAGCAATGTAACATAACTATTTCATGTGTGAATGCATTAGATATTTATAAATAAACAATCTAAAGGTGATTTAAAGGATGTGGGAGGGGCTGTGGATAGATCTGTTTGTAGAGCACTTGTCTAGCATACAAAGGCCCTTGGCTCAGTCCTTAAACACTTCATCCAGCAAGGTGTGGTAGTACCTTCATGTAATCCCAGCACTTAGAAAGTAAATGTAGGAAAACTATAAATCAAGGTGATCTTTGGCAAGACAGTGAGTTCAGGCTAGTCTGTAATACATCAGACCTAGTCAGTAATGAAAAAGTAAAGTATATAGAAGGATGTAAGTAGATACTATGCCACTACACACACACACACACACACACACACACACACACACACACATACACACACACATACACATGAATGAGACCTGAGTTCTTCAGCTTTCTGTAGCCATAAGAAGTCCTGGGAGACTAGGACTGGAGAGAGGGCATCATGGTTAAGGGTATTCAATGCTCTTTCAGAGACACCGACTTTGGTTCACTCCAGCAACCAAGATCCAACACCATCTTCACAAGCAGAAACACACACACACACACATAAACAAAAATAAATAAATCATAAAAACAACAACAACAAAACAACTGTTGTGTTTTATATGAGAGAGAGGGAGAGAGAGAGAGAGAGAGCGAGCTAGTGAGTGCCAGGAATATGTTTGATAGAAGCACAGTATAGTGATGTGAAAGGGGGTGCTCTGAAGGCCCATGCTGAGGCATCCCTTCTCCCTGAGGTACCAGCCATACTACCGATATAGTATGGAATAGAGTTTATTCAGGGCATGGGAAGGGAAGTTGAGGAGGGAGTAGAGATAAAGACAGGGAGAGAGGAAGAGAGAGAAGGAAAAGGAGGAGGAAGAGGAGAGAGAGAAGGAAAAGGAGGAGGAAGAGGAGAGAGAGAAGAGAGGCCGGCCAGGAACAAGTGGAGGGGGGGAGTGGGAGGGGGGCAGAGAGTAAGAGTGGAAGAGGATAAGAGAATATGAGAGAGAGGAGGGGGCAGTAGCCCCTTTTGTAGTGACTCCCGCACCCCTGGATGTTGCTAGAACACTGTGAGGTGGAGCCTAGAAGGAATGCTAACAACAAGCCTTGGACCGACCCACCAACCCACCGACCCACCGACCCACCGACCCACCGACCCACCGACCCACCAATCCACCGACCGACCGACCGACCGACCGACCCTCCTTTCTCAGCAAGGATTGAGAAGCTGGCCTTTAAAGAGAGCTGCATCTGGGGGGTTCTTCTTGATCCGTGCAAGCTTCTGCAATAAATGCTAGTGACTCAGAGCCAACACTCATTGCTTAAGTTCATGTTTTACAACCTGTTTTCCATTTTCCCCTCCTTTTAAAACCAAACACGAAGCTGCATAGGATACTGTATAATCTCAGTCCAGGTACTTCCCAAGTAGAGGCAGGAAAATCAGGAGTTCAAGGTCATATTCAGCTACATACTAAGGCTGAAGCCGAGGCCAGCCTGGGCTAGGTGTGACTCTGCTTCAGAACTTAAAAACAGAGAGGAGTGGCTACCATGATAGTGCAACAGCAAAGCACTTGACCAGTCTGCATAAGATTTTATATTCAATTGCAAAACAACTACAAAATAAAATGTCCGAATTGTTTAAATAGTACATGTAAAAACTATGATCAAGGACACTGGATGGCTTGCCCTCTGGTCTGCCCAGGAAATCACCGATGTGCTAAGTGTATGTACTCTCATTCTTTCTTTCAGACAAGATCTTTCTATGCATCTCAAACTCACCAAGAAGCTCAGTCTGTCCTCCGAACTGTCAATTCTTCTGCCTCAGCCTCCCAAGTGCTAGGATTACATGCATGTGCCCCCCACATCTTACTTAAAAGTAAATTCTTTCAATATAAAAAAGGGAGAGTTGTCTGATAATTTCAACAATTTTTTAACTAAAACATACTACCTATGTAAGATTCCACCTGCCATTATTTGAAGATATCTATTGAAAAGTAAAGACCATCATCAAATATGGTGATCCATCTCTGTCACAGCGCACATTTGAAAATGGTAAAAATTCCAAAATGCATGATTTCATTGGCATTTTAATATCACATAGATTACTGTACCCAAACAAATACAACAAGAGCAGCAGTTTCTCTGTCAGGTTTAAACTCCTTTTTACTATGATCTCCATAGTAAGACGCACCAGTATATTTTAGAACTTTTGCAGATTTAGAAGTAGCCATTCCCCTCAATTTATTTCTGATGAATGGCTGTGTGGAACTCTGGATTTAAGTACAACTACATTACTGTTCTCTTGTTCCTGTAGAATAATTCTTGGATTCATGGCCCATGCCAAGCTAAATGACACTGCAAAGAAACCCTTTGTTTTCAGATAAACCAGTACTTGGCTTTAGATAATGCTATCAAGAATCTTATTCATGCAGCCTAGCTTAGTTGAAACAGCAAACGCTGAAAACAACAACAAAAGCTTCCATCTTTATTGAAAGAATAATCTTTCAAGTATTTTTTTAAAAAAATGAATTTAATAGAACCATAGAATTTGAGGGGTGGGAAAACTATGAACTATGTACAGTCAAAGAGAATAAATTCTCACTTGCTAAAGGTTACTCAAGTTAGTGGCAAATTTAACACTAGGACCCAGGCTGTCTCAATTCTCCAGGTGAGGCTGTCACACAGTCTGCAGCAGCAGGCAGGTTTGTCTCACCAACATTCAGGGACCATCATGGCCCTCACTAGATCAAGCATTTTCACAGCATCATCTCCTCCACAGACCAGCTCACAAGTTATAGTCACATTCACGCCTTTTAGACATTCAGTGTTGCTAAGTGTACTGTCACGTGATCTAAATGGAAATATGTAATCCAGTTACTGTAGTAACCACACTACAGAAGAGGATGTGTGTCAACAGCCGGCTTCTCCCTCAGACATTTTCTTCCAGAGATAGAAACAGATTTAGATTGTTTAGAAATGCATTTTTGAGTAATAGCCTCTTTGCCAAGACTCAAAGATTTCTATAGCTACCTCCATCTCTGTGTTCTTTGTCTCACAGTTGCAATCTCTTCTATAGATGCTGTCGGTTATCTATACTTTCTCCTAGAATGTCTTCTCTATATTGTGATTCCACATCTTTCTAAATGATTATTGTTATATGATAACTTAGTAACTGAAAATAATGCATAATACATATATAGCTTTAAAAAGTATCAAAATTCAGATATTTAATTTTTTATAATTCCAAAACACTGGTTTATTTTTTAAAGAAAGAATACGTTTTGTGTTGTACAAGGAAAAGTCAAATTTTATATACATTTGTTTATATATACACATAGGCATATACAATAAAAATATATCTTTATAAGTGCATTTCAATGTCTTTTCATAACATTGCAATGTCCAGGCAGTTCTACCAAGGAAAAGAATTTACTATACTTAATATTGATTAGTTATGTTAACTCTAACAGCCAGATCTCACAGCTTTTCTACCACTGAAGAATCAAAGACAGGCATTTCGTAGAATTCTCATAGTTACAAATCAAACAATGTCACAATGAAGAATAAATAAGAACATTTGGCAATTTATTAATACTAGTTAGGAAGAAGATTCTATTTTTGAAAATCTTATCTCAACTAAAAACTAGCAAATGTGTTTTTTTCAATACTTATTAAGTTGATCAAAATAAGGTTAATGTATTTGAGATGGGTGTCTGTACTATTTAAAAACATTTCTAGTGTATTTTACTAGCAAATCTTATGATATAGACCCAAAATAACTACAGACCTAATGAATAGCACCAAATTTAACGTAGAGCCAAATTATAATACTTAAAAGTAAAATAATTACTATTATTGTTGTTGTTCCTTCAAGACAGAGTTTCTTTATGTAGCTCTGACTGTCCTAGATCTCCTTCTGTAGACCAGGCTGACCTTGAACTCAGAGACCTATCTGCCTGTGCATGGACTAAAGGCCCTCACTTCATGGCTAAAAGTAACTTTTTTTTTTTTTTTTTTGGTTTTTTGAGACAGGGTTTCTCTGTGTAGCCCTGGCTGTCCTGGAACTCACTCTGTAGACCAGGTTGGCCTCGAACTCAGAAATCCGCCTGCCTCTGCCTCCCTAGTGCTGGGATTAAAGGCGTGGGCCACCAGGTCCGGCCCAGTAACTTTTTTTTTTAATGTCTCATGGAAACATTGTTAAGTTTGCATTTGAGCCTTTTACCTTCATAATGAATTTCCATAGTCCAATCAACATGAACACTAAGCCAGTGTTTTAGAAATAGTAAGGGAAGCAATTAGGCAGAGGAGTAACAAGGGAAGACATGACTGACAGCCTCAACAACCAGACCTAGGAAACATTACGAGCATCCCACCAGACTGCAGCAGAAGTCAAGCTCACAGGAAACATCTCCATAGCAGTCCAGATGTTAGGCCATAAGAAGGCTTCGTAAAATTAAAAGTCCAGAAGCTATACAAGGCATGATCTTAAAGAGTATTACTAAATCAGAAAATAATAACAAAGAAAATTTGATAAATTTACAAAATGTACTCTTAAGCAACAAATGGATTTACAGAAGAAATCATAAAGACGACTGGAAAATTTTTAAACCACAACATAACAAATTCCAGCGAATTTCCAGAGGAAAATATGTTGCTATAAATTCTTATATTAAAAAGAGATTTTGAATTAGTAGCCAAACATTTCATCTTAAGAAACTAAGAAGAAAGCCGGGTGTGGCAGCACACGCCTTTAATCCCAGCACTCAGGAGGCAGAGGCAGGCGGATTTCTGAGTTTGAGGCCACCCTGGTCTACAGAGTGAGTTCCAGGACAGCCAGGGCTATACAGAGAAACCCTGTCTTGAAGAAAGAAAGAAAGAAAGAAAGAAAGAAAGAGAGAGAGAGAGAGAGAGAGAGAGAGAGAGAGAGAGAGAGAAAGAAAGAAAGAAAGAAAGAAAGAAAGAAAGAAAGAAAGAAAGAAAGAAAGAAAGAAAGAAGCTGGCTCAGCCAATAACAGCACTACTGGCATTTGCAGAGGACCTGGGTTTGGTTCCCAGCACTCATATACGACAGCTCACCACCATCCATAACTCCAGTTCCAGGGGAATCTGACATCCTCTTTGACTTCTTTGGGTACCAGGCACATAGACACACGGAGGCAAACACACAAAATAAAAATAAATCTTAAAAAAAGTAACAAGAAGAAAGCCAGGAGTAGTATTGGTCACCTGAAGTTCCAGCTACTCAGGAGATTAAGGCTAGAGCACCATTTGAGCCCAGGAGTTCAAGACCAGTCTATGATCTCCATCCCAAGAAAAAGAAAAAGGAACTGAAGTCAGGAGAGTAAAGTAAACCAAAAGTAAATAGATAGAAGGAAGTAATGAGATATAAGGACACAAAGGAGTGAAAAAAAGAAAGGTAAAAACAAGACACACAATGAAGTCAAAAGTTGCTTCTTGGAGAGGTCAGGGATCACCGGTGTCCTTTGGCTACACTGATCAGGAGGAAGAGAGAAGAGACATCACTAAAGCCAGGCTTGGAAAAAGGGACATCACTACCAGGCTCAAAGAAGCAATGAGGGCTTCAAAGAATACCATGAGCAACTGCAGAGGCCAGCCTGGTCTACAGAGTGAGTTCCAGGACAGCCAGGACTACACAGAGAAACCCTGCCTCAAAAAACCAAAAAATAAATAAATAAAAAAATTTTCTGAGACATTATACACTAACAAAAAAAACCCCTGTAAAGTCAAGCAAATACTAAAGCAAACAGTTTGTGAATTCCTCAAAAAAGTTAAACAAAGCCGGGCGTGGTGGCGCACGCCTTTAATCCTAGTACTCGGGAGGCAGAGGCAGGTGGATTTCTGAGTTCGAGGCCAGCCTGGTCTACAAAGTGAGTTCCAGGACAGCCAAGGCTACACAGAGAAACCCTGTCTTGAAAAAAAAAAAAAGTTAAACAAGATTTACATATGGTTAAGCAATTCTGCTCTTAGGTATATGTCTGCAGAAAGTGAAAACATATGGTCACACAGGATTTATTCATAAATATTCACAGCAATATTCTTCCTAAGAGTGAAAAATGGCAACCACCCAGATGTCCCTCAGTGGATGACAGAATATGCCAAGCGCGGTTAGTGCAGCTACACAAGGGAATATTTTTTAGCACATTCTGGAGGCTCTAGTCAAGGCCAGAGTGCCTACATCACACTTGCTATGTCACCATCCAGCACATACAGCAGAGACTTGCATGGATGAGGAGGGTCCAACCCTGTATCTGCACTGGGCAGAAAAGCACCAATCCTCTCCAAAAATCATTTTAAAACAGCACTCATCTGATCTGGAAGGACAGACTCCTTTCACTCTAAACAGCAGATTTTAGACTTAGAATGTTTCCTGTTTTTCCTTCTTGGAGGCTCATCTCAGTATCTACCAAACTAATGTCCCTTCCCACTCCAAAAAAGGCAGAGTGAGGGTTAAGTGGTACCCAAGTGGTTTCAGAACACAACTGTGTCCACTGTTGTTTTCAAGTTTAGTGGACATTGGTTACTAACAAAGTCTGAACGTTTGGCAAATAACATTCAAATTCTGTTGGTTCAAGGCTTCAAACTTTTTCAAGTGTTTAAGTATACAATTTTGAGTTCTTGCCTATTAGATATAAATTGTAATATATTTAATGCATCTTCAGCCAGAATTCTTAAAACTTGGTACCAATTCCTAAACTAAAACAGTAAAACTGTTTCAGAATAATAAAGTAAAAAATACAGAGCCCATTTTTAAACCCACTTAACTGCTTCATCGACAGATGGTTATCTGAGTTATCTGTAGGTTAATTCCACCTCTGTTTACTGAGACAATCAGGTTTTACCCCCTTGTCAAAAGCCATGAGGGGACTAAGGAGTAAAGTTGGGGAGACCCACAGAGATGGGCTCTGGACCCACACTGATATGAGTAGCAACCTTTGAGGCCTTCTATGCTCAGTGCGTCCATCTATAAATAAAACTATCCAACATATCCAAGCCGTAGTTACTGTGACCTGAAGTTTTTTAAATGTGTAGGGGTGTGGTGCCTGCATGTATATCTGTGCCTAGTACCATTTGCATGCCTGGTGTCTAGTGGAGGCCAGAAGGAGTTAGATCACCTGAAACTATAGTTACAGGTGATTGTGAGCTGCCATGTAGGTGATGGGAATCAGACCCAAGTCATAAGCACTGACCAAGCCACCTGTCCAGCCTTATCATAGCTTTTAAATAAAATTATCTTACTCTGACCCCCAACAAACATTAATTCTCTTCTCTTTGCTCTCTGAATAGTGAAATACAGACACCATAAGCAATAAAACTACAAAGATCCTGATGATAGAAACAATTCCATTCAAAGGGGAAGAAGAATTATGTAAATAAACACCTTCATTTTTCCACAATACCACACACCAATAACATCAGACATCACTGGGAAAAATAAGGTAATTTTCACTAATTATGCTGGTATATTTAATAGCTGTATTAGGAAACAAGTAAGTACACAGTCAGCAGAATAGTATAAATTTGAATTAAATGCTTCTTTTAATTTTAATTTAATGCTGCTGTAAATGGTAACAACATTTGGCCTAATTTGCAGTATCAGAATGGAAGGCTTCACACTGAGTTATAGTTACAGCAGGTGACAGCATGAAAGGGAAGTAAGCCATGGTGACTCTGGGTCCCTGACTCCAGGGACTGCTGTGACAGCCGAGGAGCCTGTAAGATATGGGTCCAGCTGATGGAGTACCCAGAGAGCATGCCTCTGAAGGTTATAGCCTCTTCCACTTCCAGAGGCTCTCTCTGCTTTCTGGCCCGCCAGACTCTGAAGAGGTCCAATACATACTCCTAGAACACCTTCCCTGCTGTGACGGTCCAGAATCTGAAGCCAAGAGACAAAACAAGCATTTCCTCTTTTATCTTTTACACTGTTTTCTATGCAGTACATCAGTCACAGCAACACTGAAGGAACTAATGCATGAGGCAGGTGCTGGCAAAATACTACCATTCCTTTGAAACAAGTTTATATATGTAGTTGGGTTGTTTGTTTGTTTGTTTGTTTTTCGAGACAGGGTTTCTCTGTGTGCCCTGGCTGTCCTGGAACTCACTTTGTAGACCAGGCTGGCCTCGAACTCAGAAATCCGCCTGCCTCTAGCCTCCCAAGTGCTGGGATTAAAGGCGTGTGCTACCATGCCCGGCTTTGTTTATATTTTTAAAGATTTATTTATTATTATATGTTAGTTCATAAAAGCGGCCCAGCTTTTTTAAACAATAAGACTTCATTAAGATCTATATGAAAAACTCAGGATGTCCTTCTTCTTAATAGCTGAGTAGCATTCCATTGGGTAAATAAACCACATTTTCTGTATCCATTCTTCTTCCGTCGTGGGACATCTGGGTTGTTTCCAGCTTCTGGCTATCACAAATAAGACCACTATGAACATAGTGGAACACGTACCCCTGTGGCATGGTGGGGCATCTTTTGGGTATATGCCCAAGAGTGTTATTGCTGGGTCTTCAGGTAGATCTATTTCCAATTTTCTAAGGAAGCTCCAGAGTGATTGTATCAGTTTGCAATCCCACTAGCAATGGAGAAGCGTTCCTCTTTCTCCACATCCTCTCCAACATGTGTTGTCACCTGTTTTGAGTTTTGCAGGCAAATGGATGGAGCTAGAAAATATCATCCTGAGGGAGGTAACTCAGACCCAAAAGGACATGCATGATATATACTCACTAACAAGTGGATTTTAGCAAGAAGAAGAAAAGGAGAAGGAAGAGGAAAAAGAGGAGGAGAAGAAGAGGAGGAGGAGAAGAAGAGGAGAAGGAGGAGGAGGAGAATAAAACAAAGAAAAAGTACAGAATACCCAAGATACAGTCCACAGAACTAAAAAAGGTCAACAAGCTGAAGGGACCAAGTGAGGACTCCTCAGTCCCACTTTGGAGGAAGAAGAAAGCACTGACAAGTGGGGAGGGAGGGAGGGAGGGAAGGTGGGTTGGGGGGGAACGGGAACCTATCTGGTATTGGGTAAGGGAAAAGGACTGAAGCCCTGAGGGCCAGCAGAAAGAACTGAAACAGGCAATCTCAGGAAATAGGAAGTGGGAGGGAACCCTCCAGAATGCTCCAGAGACCTGGGAAGTGAGAGACTCTCCAGACTCAAAGGAGGGACCTTTGATGAAATACCTGACAGTAGGGAGAGGGAACTTATAGATCCCACCTCCAGCAGGAAGACAGGACATCAAGTGAGGGAGGGGGGCCATCCCACAGTCACAACTCCGACCCATAATTATTCCTGTCTAAAAAAATTACAGAGATGAAAATGGAGAGGAGCCTGAGAAAAAAAAGTTCCAGAGACAGGCCCAAAGTGGGATCCAGCTCAAGGAGGAGGTCTCACAGCCTGACACTATTCCTGAGGCTGTGGAGCACTCAAAAAAGGGATCTAGCATGACCGCACTCCAGAAGACCCAACAAACAGCTAAAAGTGTCAGATGCAGATATTTGCACCCAACCAACAGACAGAAGCAGCTGATCCCTGTGGTTGAATTAGGGGAAAACTGGAAGAAGCTGAGGAGAAAGGACCAGCAGTCCCAATTAATCTAGACCCCTGAGATCTATCAAACACTGGACCACCAAATAGGCAGCACATAACAGCTGATTATGAGGGGCCCAACACACATACAGCAGAGAACTGCTGGGTCTGTGTTCAATCAGAGATGATGTACCTAACCCTCAAAAGACTGGAGGCCCCAGGGAGTTTAGAAGTCAGATAGGGGTGGGGGGTGGCGGGGACATCCTCATGAAGACAGGTGGGTAGGGAGGAGGAATGGGATGTGGAACAGTCGGGAGGTAGACGAGGAGTGAGAATAAAATCTGGAGTGTAAAAAAAAAAAATTAAAAAAAAAAGCTGGAGAGATGGCTCAGGGGTTAAGAGCACTGACTGCTCTTCCTGAGGTCCTGAGTTCAAATCCCAGCAACCACATGGTGGCTCACAACCATCTGTCATGGGAGCCGATGCCATCTTCAGGTGTGTCTAAAGACAGCTACAGTGTACTCATATACATAAAATAAAATAAACCTTTTTTTAAAAAAAGAAAGAAGTGAAAGAAAGAACCAACTTTTGCAACCCCACACTAAACAAACACTTTTTTTTTTTTTTTTTTTTTGGCTTTTCGAGACAGGATTTCTCTGTGTAGCCCTGGCTATCCTGGAACTCACTCTGTAGACCAGGGTGGCCTCGAACTCAGAGATCCGCCTGCCTCTGCCTCCCGAGTGCAGAAGAAGAAAGGACCGAAAGAAAAAACAGTAGTCTGAGTTCTGAATGTTTTCTAACAGTGTCCAAATAAATAAAATGGTAGTTCATGTTTCAATTTTAGTAGCCTGCTGTTGGGAGGCTGAACAAAAACATCTTTTAAAAACCTACTAACGTTTATAAGAAGTAAGTCTTTACTCCTATGCAGTTCAAACAACTTCGCGCTGGGAAGATGCACCGCAAGCATCTGACCCAAGCACCTATGCAGACACCCTTGAGTCAGTCTGAGTCACCACCTGCCAGCATAGTCTCGCTCATCTTCAGCTGCGGGCACCCAGCACTGATCAAGGAGCTTTGCTGCGTCTTTGACCCTAGAGCACTCAGCCGGACCCAAGATCTCATCCATGGGTACCTGATGGAAACTTGGAGGGCAAGAGTTCAGAAACTTGATATACTACTTCCCAAAGCTCCATAACCTTTGGTCTGGGATCACCTTAATCTTCGGCTTATTTGAAAACCAACAACAGGGGCTGGTGAGATGGCTCAGCGGGTAAGAGCACCTGACTGCTCTTCCGAAGGTGATAAGTTCAAATCCCAGCATCCACATGGTGGCTCACAACCATCCGTAACGAGATCTGGCGCCCTCTTCTGGAGTGTCTGAAGACAGCTACAGTGTACTTACATATAATAAATAAAGCAAATCTTTAAAAAAAAAAAAAAAAAAGAAAAGAAAAGAAAACCAACAACAAAAAAGTTGTTTTTAAGCCACAGATACTTGAACTTTGGATTTATTGTCTAAAGGCAATGTGTCGTATTGCGGAGTTAATCTTTCCAGGCCAAACACACTATTTGATTTATTTATATGCCTGATATCTTTTTTTTTTTTTTTAATTTTTCGAGACAGGTTTTCTCTGTGTAGCCCTGGCTATCCTGGAACTCACTTTGTAGACCAGGCTGTCCTCGAACTCAGAAATCCACCTGCCTCTGCCTCCCGAGTGCTGGGATTAAAGGTGTGTGCCACCACACCCTGCTACCTGATATCTTTTATAGGAACACACACACACACACACACACACACACACACAACCAATGTTGTTGCAATAGCATGAATAAGAAAAATATAAATAGCTTACATTTTTTATGTCATGTCAATGCTTAAGAAAAAACAGCTTATTTACTGATGAGGAAGTAGGTGAAGCTTGTGTGGTTATTTTTAAAGGAATTACTGGGCATTCCACAGGGTTTGGAGGTTGAAACCACTCATTCTTTATAATATCCACCTTCCCTTGCAAACTGAAAGCTCTCCTTTTCCTTATTAAAGGCCTTCTCTTAAACATACCACTATAATTAGTATCTTTTTTTGTTCAAGTTCAAAGTGAAGACCCAACAGAGAAAAGAAGGCTGGAGAGATTGTTTGATGCTAAAGCTAGAAAGAAGAGAAAGGAATGAGAATAGAGAAAGAGAAAGGCAAAGAGGCAGTATTCAGCAAAGAGGAAGATAAGTGGGGCTGGAGCCAGTAGGTGTGGATTGCTTCTGTACACAAACTGTAACACAAAAGGGACGTGAAGGATGTCAACACAGATGCTGTCTGGAAAACCTGGGGGTGTCAGGATGCAAGGAGGGGATGTGTGCATGAACTTTAACAACGTGTTATCTCCCCCAAGGCAGCCTATCTTAAAGCAGGATCATAAGTACGCCATATTTCCACCTTTCACGATGGTGCTATCCTACCAATTACCTCAAACGATGAGCTTCTGCTTACGAGAACGCTCTGCTTTCCTTCCTAACAACTTCAGAGCAGCCACTCTTTCCTTGGTTCAAATCCATCATTTCTGCTTCACTTACTAATTCCAGCCAGTCATCTGTAAATAACCCATCCTTGCTTTTCTTGATTATCACATGTTTTAATGCACTGGCAACACATGCCCATGACCCATAACGTGTGTTATACTGCTTGGGGTGGATTTGCCAATCCATGCACACACTCACTCATTCTCTTTATTAGCAGTAGTATAAATTTCCAAGAACGTCAGCCAGGTTTGGGGCATGGCAGCTGGCCAGGAAACACAGGCAAATAACTGATTCAAAGGTGTATGGAATCTCTGACGTTCACTGGCTGCATAAGCATGACTCTCTAACCAGCAAGGCAAGCCTGTTTGTTTTTAAAAGGGCACCAAGGGTCTGGAATGGTGGCTCATGCCTGTAATCCCAGCTCTTGAGAGGTTGAAATGGAAGGATTATCCAGAATTCAAACCTAGTCTTCGTTTCATAATGGTTTTCAGAACAGCCTGAGCTGCAGAATTAGACTCTCAAACAAAATAAAACAAAAACAGCTCAGAAAATATATGTGTACATGCACATAAAAATAGAAGCCTATCTTTATATGCCCCAATACAGGGGAACGCCAGGGCCAAGAAGTGGGAGTGGGTGGGCAGGGGAGCAGGGAGGGGGGAGGGGGAGGGAACTTTCGGGATAGCATTTGAAATGTAAATTAAGAAAATATCTAATAAAAAATTTGGAAAAAAAAATAGAAGCCTAGAAGAATATCTTTTAAGGTCCTCAGAGACACTGGCTCAGCCATGTTCACTGCTGTTCTAGTCCCAGCGGCTTTGATGTCTTCAGTGATGAGCGCATAATGACAACTTAGTACACTTGCACAATGGAATTCTATGCAGATACCAAAAAAGAAATGAAATGAAATATGCAAGTAATGGATGGAACCAGAAAATATTATACAGTGAGAAGTAACTCCAGGGAGACGTGATGCTTCCAGCCTCAAAGGCACCAGAACTCCTATGCACATAACACATATATACAGAATTTAAAAACAAACAAACAACCTTCCTTCTAACTGCTGGTCAGGGGGTCCGTGAGACTCCCAGAACAAAGTAAGCTCTTGCCATTATCCTCGGGTGCCTCCCATTATCCTCGGGAGCCTCCCAGAACACAAAGTTAAGTCTCAATTGCTGAAGACAGCACAATCTTCAGACACAGGACTTGGAGGAAGCCTCCTCCCTGAGGACTAGATCTCACAGTATTAGAAGGCACTGTGCAAGCTGCCAAGGGACAGAAGCAATCCCTCTCAGCTACAAATCCTAGGACAAAGACAGCTTCCCCAGGAAGACATCCCCAACAGTGCAGTAGTAGTACTTGTGTCTTAAGATAGCCAACTGCTATCTAAGTGGATTTATGGCTCCCCGCATTGGATGAGAATTCAGACCCAGTACTGTAAACCTAGTCAACCACCTATGGCTGTTCAGATCACAGACCACAGAGGAACCTACTACTGCTATTTTCCTAAATCCATACATTGTCTAACGATTTTCTAAATACTTACACCCACAGATAAATGTAGACATCACCTTCACCAAAGGAGCTTCATTTTTTTGCAGCAAATGGAGACTACTACACAGATCTTTAACTGATCAAAATGCAGAAAATAAATGAGCATGGGGAGCCCATTCCTAACTGTATATCTACAATGTAAGTTCAACACCCAAGGCTCAAGGAACATCATTGAAGAAGAATAAAAACATTCAAAGCCAGAAGACTCAGATGCCAGCTGCAAGACAGTGTCCTCTAGACATGACAGGGATTTGTGACCAAAAACTTTCAAAATATGGTTGCATGAACAAGACCTACCTAGTGACCACACCAGTGGACATGCCTATGTGGATGGGGGAAATCTCACAAGGTCCCCCACCTAACTATACATCTCATGTCTCATACATGAGCCTACCATTTTTACACTTGTCCTGCAGCACATGGTACTTTCTCTACATATGTAAATGCTGAATTGCAAACTCAGAAATTTAAAATTAATTAAGCTCTGTTTTAGATGGCCTTGATACATAGCCCAAGCTAGGTTCAAACTCTTGATATTCATTTATTTGTCTGACTTCCAAACACTGGGATCACAAGTACGCCTTACCACACTCAGCCCAAATTTAATCTACTTTTATTTAAAAGCCAGAATAATACCTGACATGGTGGCATGTGCCTGCAGTTCCAGCTACTCAAGAAGCCTAGGCAGGAGAATCACTTGAAGCCAAGAGTTGTCGGCCCCATTAGGCAACAGACTGAGGCCTTCCATCTCAAAAACAATTAAAAAGTAAAAAGCAAGTGCCGGCAGCAACACGTTTCCTCATTTTCAACTCAAACAAGAAAATTACTCCAATCCTAATGACACACCTCTGAACTAAGTTACAATACAGTCCCAGTGGCGGTGTGTGTGTGTGTGTGTGTGTGTGTGTGTGTGTGTGTGTGTGTTTGTGCAAGAGAGAGAGAGAGAGAGAGAGAGAGAGAGAGGCGCGCGGGGGCAAGGGGAAGCACACACATGTACACATTCACAGGGAGGCCCAGCCCAGGCTCTGTCTTACTCTATCATTTCTGCCTTATTACCTTGAGACAGAGTCACTCACTGACTTGGAAACAGTGCTAAACTTTTTGGCAAAGCTAGCTTATCATCCAGTCTCAGGATCCACCTGCCTCCACTCTCCAATGCAGGACTTACAGGGATATGCATCCACGCCCACATTTTTCTGTGGGTGCTTGGGATTCAAACTCAGGACAGTATAGCAAGAACTGTTTCCCTCCAATCTCCCCAACCTCAGAATCCCACTTTTTATAGATGAGTATTATGAAATACATTTTACCTAGATAACCGAACCCGTGGTTTTAATTGCTTAGCAATTATACCAGAAAACTGGGAGAGTTTGGGGATAGCTAAGTTGGGAGACCTTGCCAGATATGCATAAAAACCTGAGTTTGATGACCAGAATCTATGTATAAAGCAGTGAATGACATGAATTTGCAAATTCAGCCCTGGGGACAGGTGGATTTCAAGAAGCACACTGGCCTGCTGACCTAGACTGACCTAGACTGACTTAGACTGACCTAGACTGACCTAGACTGACCTAGACTGACCTAGACTGACTTAGACTGACCTAGACTGACCTAGACTGACCTAGACTGACCTAGACTGACAGGCAAGTTCACAGTGAGAGACTGTCTCTAAAACGAGGTGGACATCTTTGGAAGAATAATGCCTGAGGTGACATCTAGCCTCATGCACATGTCCACACACCTGTACAGACATGTATACACACACATATACATGTATATGCACACACACAAACATACACACAATACATGAATCATGCTTATTACTACATGCTATGTAAGTAGTTTTATTTGTTTAAAATCACAGAGCAGACTCACAGTGCAAAGAATGACATCTCAGTATGGCAGACATTCTCAAATAGTACAGTCTTAGAAAGGAACAAAAGCCAGGCCACTATTCAATCCAGAGTCACCCTTGCTCTCATGTTTCAAGCTACTAAATCAGTTCTCTACTTTTTAAATTATCTGCAAAGCCCTCACTCAGTGGCCTAAAGAAAGAACTGCCGGTAAGGACTTCTCAGCCCATGTGAGCTTACAGGAACTCTGCACATGGAAACTTACCACACGGGTAGATATTTCTAGCCCTTCCCAGGTGTCAGTCCCCTTAGCTCTTTCCTATGTCTGTCTCCATGGTAGAAACCAAGTCTCCCTGCACGGGCATCTCTCAGTCTGACTAACAGCTCTTATTTCACCCATACACCTTAGAAAAGATCAGTCCCTCGCCAAGCAACAACTGCCTCACCCATAACCTTACACTGGCAAACATCACTGGGTTTATTCTGGTTGATTTTGAGACATGATCTTGCTATGTAGTCCAGGATCCATCAATCTAGGGATGCAAATGACTGAGTCTCCTACCGCTGGTTTTATAGGAATGGGACACCATGCCCGGGTAGACTTTTATTGTTTTGTTTGACTAATGATAATGGCGATCATACCCAGGGCCTCCAGAACACTGGGGAAACACTCTACCAGTGGAGCTATATACAGTTTGGTTTTAAGTAGAACCGCGGATACCCAGAGATAGACGTGGACACACTTACAAGACCCTTGGGAAATAGGGATGAGTTTGAAAAACTAAAGGAAAGGAAAGCAAGGCTTGCTGCACACTGCCCTAATTCTCTCTGAAGCCCTTGGCCTTGGCCTCATGCAGCCTGACACTCTAGGCTGGCCCAGGTCTTCTTGGCAACAGTAATTAACTCAGAGATCCTGTTAAGTTAAATGTTGATGTGAACTAAAAGACCAGGCATCTCATCCCCTCTTAGATCTATCACTTTTCTCCATGAAATGGGGAGGGTGAATCAAGATCAAAGCTTCCTTCAACAGGAATGGAGCAGGTAAAGAAAAATAGAGACACGCCTTCACTTAAAAGAGTGTGGGAGCCATTTCTATCAGGAATAACACGTTACATAATTTGACTCTCATGAATCAGCAGTTTAGTCCATAATTTACATTAAGTTTTAAAAGAAAGAACACGTGAAGATTGAAAGGGTAATGGTAGTTTCTACAAGGCAGGTTTGAAAAGCACTTATTCCACCTCCACACAGAGGGCTGACAGGCAGCTGACTCAGATGGGCTTCATTAAGATGTTCTCTCTACCTAAAGTCCCTGGGGGAACACCATGACATCTTTCACCCGGTGGCCCTTCTCAAGTCCTCTTCCAGGTAATGGCCATACTGTCCTCTCTATTTAAAGGTAATCTATCTGGGGCCACATAGTTTAGGATGCAGACGCCCATACTTAAAGGCTATAAATAAATGAAGATTTTTTTTTTTTTTGCTTTTTTAGAAGCTGCTTTATACTTAAGTAATTAGCTTCAGAAAGCACACCGCCATGTCAGACACTTCAGAAGAAAACTGAGCCATCCCTTTGATCATTGTATTTGAACTCCTTCATAAACCTAAGTGCTTAGAGACATATAAGAAAGCTTTCAGCACAAGAACGAACGGCATTTGCCCCTTAAAACCAGACCAAAAATAAAATAAAATAAAAGATAGGCAGGGTGTTTGACAGAAAAAAAGAAAGAAGAAAACCAATAAGTTATTTTTCAAAAACTAGAGATGATAAATCCTTAGTCTATAGGGTATGCTTGTCCTTTTTATAAGAAAAATACTGAACCGGGTACTGTTTGAAATAAGAGAAGCATTGGATTAGGCCTCTCTTCAGCACAAATCAATTACCAATTACGATGGTATTTTGGGATGTATGTTTTGAAAGAGCAAGCTTTCTGAAGCCATTCATTCCACAGATATTTATTACAGGCCTGCACGTGCCAGGCTCCGCCCATTTGTGCGCCTACTCCACCCGGGCTCACCCTCCATTAGCTCGGCAAACAGGCAAACAGGCAAACAGTGCTGTAGCGAAATCAACAGTTTGATACTGCGATGTCTTTACTTGTACAAAAGGGAGAGCATTTTAAGATGTACTGACCTCACACGGTCTCTCTGAAGACAATTATTAGATGATAGGCTGAATTTAATTCACAAGTAGCACCCATGTCTGTGGTACCCACAGAAGCTGTACCGGGGCAGGAGAAGCCCCCTGCTTCATACAGTCCTATTAATCAGGCTTACCAACTCATTTAGTTACCTCCCAGGAAATGGAAATTTATGAGAAAGAAAAGAACCAACAGAGACGGTGAGTATGATAAAAAAAAAAAGATCTTGATATTACATTTATAATCACAGTGACAACAACTTTGTCGTTATTATTTATTGACCATTCTCAGTCATTTAAAAGATCATTTTATTTTGGGGGGGGAATCCTCTCTCTATATAAGCTGCAAGACACAAAATGGACACCTTACAGGATTCATCAATTCAGCGTCAGCAACAACCAACCGCAAAAAAATGACCAAACTGTTAATGGTAATGTCCACAAACAAAAAACGTTCTGTTTCACAGTTCATTTCAAGTTTAATCTGATGCTCCCATCTGAGCCACGTCATATAAATTGTCAAACAGATTTGAAACAAAGTTCCCTTTAAAAACAAAACTAGTTTCAGTACTGTGGCAGTTTAAAGAAAGGGAACTTCTGATGTCTGAGTTGTCAGACTTGGAATCAGAGAAACCACCTTTCTGAAGTTACAGGGGACCTGCCAGCAACAGGTCCCATTTCTCCAAGCTTGAATCCTATGGGAAATGAAGGGTAATAACTTGCCTTAAGGGAGTGGTAGCCTAGGGGGCAGAAGGCACGCCCATTCCTAAAATATGTCTGAAACTTCCTCTAATGTCTCCAGTTCTTTCTATAACACTGGGGAACTAGAGCATGCAAGGCCTCTTTCGTGGCTACAACCACAAATAACTTATTATTTTGAGTTAAGAATTTATAAAGCACTTAGGAAACAGAGCAGTTCATAGTAAGAGCTGTGTTTGCTAAATAAAGCAGGCACTTTCCAGGCCTGTTGTGTAAACAATCTAGTGAGAAGGGAAAGACTCAAACTACCCAAGAGGCCATTTGGGGTTTTGTTGTTTTCTTTTTTTTTCTTCACCCTGACAAAAGATTCAGAAACTTGAATGTTCTGTGTTTATTCTTGAATCCCAAGTGGATCTTGCATAGTCTCTGCCTGCAGAACTGCAGTTCAACCAGGCATTCGGTGCAAAATTAAGTCAAAGACTTTTGTTTCGTGGCGAATCCCTTCTCAATTCTACCGGTCCAAAGAACCATCTCTAAGCGCGCCCTAGAACCGAAAACCTCAGCGCGCTTTAAGGCGGCACTCGTCGGTGCTTGAACCGTGAGAATCGACCGACCGAAAACAGACCGAAGGGTTCGAGTCTAAGAACTTGAAAAAGAGTGGCGACGCGTTCTAGTCCTGCCGACCACTTCACACCGCCGCCCCGGCGGGTCCGCGCGGAACCCTATCCCGCGTCAGGTGGGCTCCTGGGTCCTCGCCACCCGCTGCCCCGCTCGGGGGGCCGGGCGAGCCGCCCGCGCTCCGCCGCGCGCTGGAGCCCCACGCTGCGGCGCTGAGCTCTCCCGGAGGACACAAAGACCGCACGCCGGGCCGCGGCGGAACCCTGGCGCCCGAGAGAGCCCGGCCCGGACCCCGCCACGCAGACCGGCGCACCCGCCCCGCACCTACCCGGCTGTGCGGCGTCCGGGCGCCCGGGCGCGGAGCCCAGAGCGCTGGCGGTTTCTTCTTCCCGGCGGCGCGGCCGGGCGCCGGCGTTTCCTCCCTGACGCGTCACGGCGGCTCCTCCCGCGAAGCGCGGGGCGGCGGGCGGGCGGCGCGAGGGGACGGCGGGGTCGGCCGGGACCCGCGCGGATGGCGGGGCCGCTCGGCTACCCGCACTCGCCCCTCACGCGGGGTGCAAAGTTCAGGAGGAGACGCCGCCGGGCTCCTGCGCCCAGCTGACGGGATGCGCGAGGGCCGCGGCGAGGGTGACCTTGGCCCACTCGGGAGCCGCGGCGGCCGAGCGGACCCGGGCGGTGGCAGAGGGCTGGTGGCTGCGGCTTGCTGCAAGCTGGACGCTGCAGAAGCCAAACAAGTATTCGGACGATCTGGAGAGCCCACTGTGCTTCCTTTAGCTTTTTTGGGTCAGTTTTCTACACTTTTCCCACGTCAGCAGATTTTTTTTTTTGACCAGTGTTTATGGATGGGCGAGGGTTCTCACAAATTGGCAGATGCTATGTACAGATAATATGCTTTTCTCTTGATCATTTTAGATCTATGGATTATTTTTAAACCACCCAACACACTCTACTGCTGGTGCTTATCCATTTAACTACAGAAGCTGCGATTTTAAAAAACCCATTCTGTGGGGAACTAAGAATCGCACGATTCAGTGGTTGTGGAGTAGGGTTAAAATTTTGAACAAGAGCCACACCGCCACTGTAATTTAGGTTTCATCTGATACCACGTGAAAGTAGACGTACACAACTGTTTAAAAGATTTCTGTCTGCATGGCATGCTTCATATTTTACATTAACCTACCCTTTGAATCATATGGTTCCAGAAAATTTGCCACAAATCTATGAACAAGTAATTAGAGGAACTGAGATGAATGAGTGACTTCCGTAAATTCAAAGAACTCTTTATATTTTAGAATGATACTCAGAAGCCTCATGAATAAATGTAAGAAAAGTTATTTGTACTATCCATGCTGCAATATGGCCTTGTCCTTCTTAAAACAGGTTGTGAACCCAAATTCTTTTATACTGTGAAACATATTATTCTCACAGGACTTTCTTAACAGCGATTCTCCATGGCTTTGGGAAATAGACAAGGAAATACAGTTCATAGAGCCCAACATACTGCCAGCAGTCATTTATATGTTCCACTGTGATCTGCTTACAAAGCAATCCACACAATAAAGCACACATCTTCTCTGTGACAAAAAAAAAACAAGTGATCAGTGTATCTATCTGCTAATTAAAGCCATATTCATAATACTGAAGAAATTTTCTTGGACAAAAGGAAATTTTATGTCAATAAACACCAAGGGAATGACATCATTCTCGATTAAAAGATAAATACCTAACTATCACCACATTTTGACGTTAGGGAAAAAAAAAACAGATGGAAACCATTATAGTGTTTCCAGAATAAATTTGTCTTCCCACTATAAAGAATGTGGGGGCAGGGGGGGGGAGGGAGAGGAGGGAAGAGAGAGATCGAGAGCCCACCAACGTTTATGGACAAGAAATAAGGATGAACTTCATTCGATTGAGAGGAAGTTAGGTATGGGCTTGTGTGTGTGTGTGTGTGTGTGTGTGTGTGTGTGTGTGTGTACATGCACACACATATGTAAGCATGTGTACAGGGTGGAGATCAGAAGTAGCTTTCTTCCCCAGATGTTCTCTGGCTTATTTTCTGAGATGGAGTCTCTTGCTGGTCTTAGAGCTGGCTGTTGGCATCTTGGCTGTCCTGTGAGCTCCAGGGTCCTCCCCTGTCTGCCTTCCCAGCGCTGGAATTAGGCACCTAACATCATAGCTGGCTTTGTACATGTCAACCAAACTCAGGTCCTCATATCAGTGCAGCAAGCACTTTACTGACTGAGCCATCTTCCTCACCCTTAAAATTAACTTTTCTAGCCAGGCGTGGTGGCGCACACCTTTAATCCCAGCACTCGGGAGGCAGAGACAGGCGGATTTCTGAGTTCGAGGCCAGCCTGGTCTACAAAGTGAGTTCCAGGACAGCCAGGGCTATACAGAGAAACCCTGTCTCGAAAAAAAAAAATTAACTTTTCACTTAATTCTAAGGATCAAATCCTGGATGTTGTATATACACTAGGTGTCTGCTACACCGCTGAGATGCATCTCCAGATGCATGTAAGGGTCTGCTTTGAGTAGCATCCTTTAATTAACTCCTATGGTGATACAGATCTCATTCCCATTGTCCAGTATGTTTAGGGTTAAACTATAAAAGTTGTTGAGTATTTGGTTAAATATTTATGTCTTCTTAGAAGGCTTTCTGTAAAATCAAATTTTAAAATAGGTGAATTTTTTGTTGAACTGTAGATGTTAATGTTTTCTTTGAAAGAATGGCTCTGTTCATGCACACAAGGCAAATATTTTGCCTATCTGTTCTATCTTTAGCGTAGAGATTATAAAAACAAACTTTGGAGTCAGGCCCAGGGTTAATGCATATCTCTTCCCTTTGGACTTTGGGCAAATCATTCCACCGTTGTTTCAGGAGTAAGAAGAGGGTGATGGTAGTGCTTTTTCAACCTCAAACAGATATGACAGTGCATCATGGCGTGCTGTAAAGATCAAACGAACTTAATTAAATGTGGGCAGCCTAGGATTGATTGACCCATGTGGTTTAACAGAGCTCAGTTGAGGAGTGTAGCCTGACAGGGGATTAGGTCCTAAGGGAGTGGATGAACGGTTGAATGAAGTCATTATTGAGGGTGAGCCACTGAGAGAGTGGGTCATCATGCACATGAGTCTGAGCCTCTTCTTACTTGCACCTTGGGGTAAAATGACATGGGGTTCTTCACCTCGTGATAGCACTTTTGGGTGTGCCAGCTATAGAATCATGAGCCTGATGGATGTCTGTTCAGTACACACACTCATTCCGTGTTTTAGAGTCGGGCAAGGTCTCACTATCTAGCGTTACCTGGACTGGAACTTACCTGGTTGCCCAGGCTAGCCTCCAACTGCTTCCAGAGTGCTAGGATTAAAGGCATGTGCCACCACTGCCCAGTCTGGTATTCTTTTATACTAGCAGAAAATAGAAATAATAAGATATGTTCAGAATCTTGGAAAATTGAGCTGAGAATATGAATTGTTGACCTATGCATTTCTTTTAAACCACTTACCCAGGTAACACATTTTTAAAATAATATATTCCACTGCAGTGATCACTTGGATTCTCATTATTGCTATTCAAAGTAGAAAACGTTTTCTTTAAAATGGTGCCTAATCTGAGAGCATTATTAATCTTAGTTCTTTTGTAGTGGCCTTCCAATAGGTTAGGGGCTTCCAAAAAAATTAAGAAAAATAACTTTCTTTAAGGAGGACGATTGGTTTAGTGGCTGACAGGCTGAATGATTTCTTTTCATGAGTTAATTGTTAGGGCAGTCAGGGCCAGCATTGGTTCTATAGAAATGAATGTCCAGTCAAGAGATAACCAATACTTGGTGTTACAAGAGCAATCATGTTTTTATGTTTGCACAGCTTGTATAGTCCCCTTTCTGTAGTCCCAGTACAGACTTGTCTGCTTCAGTGGGTCAGTCATCATGAGTTGTTGATGTAGTTTCTGATATATTCATCAGTGGATATGCTGATTACAGCACCCCACACTCTCAAATAAAAGAAAGCCATTTTGGGGAAAGATAGTTTAAGACATGATACTAACCATGAACTGCTTATGAATACAGACAGAAATGAAGTAAATATTGAAAAGGAATTAGCTTTCTGAGCAAAAACCCTTTGCATAGAACATAGAGCAATCTAAGATAATAGCTAGAAGAACCCACAGACCTGCGGAAGGGAGACAGGCCTGCGACTGCCTGCGGAAGGGAGACAGGCCTGCGACTGCCTGCGGAAGGGAGACAGGCCTGCGACTGCCTGCGGAAGGGAGACAGGCCTGCGACTGCCTGCGGAAGGGAGACAGGCCTGCGACTGCCTGCGGAAGGGAGACAGGCCTGCGACTGCCTGCGGAAGGGAAACAGGCCTGTTACTGCCTCCTTGGCACAGAGCAAAGTTAACTTGTTTCTTTGATCTAAAGAATAATGCTCTGGGTGGTGATTTGGAGATGAAGGATGCAGGCAAAAGACACAACTCATCCTTGTTTCTTGGACCAAATAAGCCAGCCTCAAACAAAAAAATCTGATGTGAAGTGCCTGAAGTTTAAGTGTGTCTTTTAATTAAGGGGAAGCTGCATTTTAAAGCATTTCAGGTCACAGGACATTCATTCTATGTTATTTAGAGACATGAAAAACAAAAACAAGGTTAAAAGTTCAAAGCTCTTAAACTGCTCACATCAAGATTTTGATAAACAGCCAGGCAGTGGTGGCACACGCCTTTAATCCCAGCACTTGGAAGGCAGAGGCAGGCAGATTTCTGAGTTCGAGGCCAGCTTGGTGTACAGAGTGAGTTCCAAGACAGCCAGGACTACACAGAGAAACCTTGTCTCAACAAAACAAAACAAAACAAAACAAAACAAAACAAAACAAAACAATTTTAATAAACAGAAGCAAGACATTACTTTAAATCTTTAAATAATGTTAGCAGGGCTGGAAAGATGGTTCAGTGGTTAAGAGCTCTTGCAGAGGACCTGAGTTCAATTCCCTGTAACCATATGGTGGCTCACAACCATCCATAATGGAATCCAATGCCATCTTCTGGTGTGTCTGAAGAGACATAAACAAAAAAATCTTTAAAAAGTATAATGCTAACAATTATCTGAAGTAAAACTACTATATTTTCCTACTAGGGAACAATTGTCTTCTAATCTGCTTTGAGGATCTCTGAATCCATTTGAATATGCTCTTATGTACAAAATTTGGGTCTGTTAATAGTTGGTGGTAGCCAGGCAGTGGTGGTGCATGCCTTTAATTCCAGCACTTGGGAGGCAGAAGCAGGTGGATTTCTGAGTTCTAGGCTATCCTGGTCTACAAAGTGAGTTCCAGGGCAGCCAAGGCTATACAGAGAAATCCTGTCTCGAAAAACAAAACAAAACAAAACAAAAAAAAGTTGGCAGTTACTCATTTACATAAGTCCTGTCAGCGTTATTTGAGTTCAAAGAATTCATTAGTCCTCTGAGGTCTAACCTGCCAGTGGAATTTGAAGATAACTATTATTTTAATTGCTTATCAGTGGGAAATAATAGCTTTTCTTAAATGCTGTTCATTTAGTGACTCAGTCATTTATGTTGAATTGTCTCTAATTAATGACTGAACCCATCTCAAAACCAAGGGCTTAAGAGTTTGTAGTTTGAAAACATGCACTGTTACTTCCTCAGCTAATTCTCTGAGCAGTCTGTCCGTCTCAACCAGGCGTGTCAGGACTTAAGCAGACCTTAAGAGCTTGTAGCTCAATGTATGAACATTGGAAGACTCCAATTCTTTAGCTTTTCCAAGATAAAGCAAAACACTGGTTCTTTTTGACATTTCTCACAGTTTTTACATTTTATGACTCATATAACTTTTTTCCCCTGCTCTCCACGTTCCCATCTAGATTGTCAATGGCGTGTCCAGTACAGGACGTGGAACTCTGTAAATGATGGCATAGTTCCTTATGCTTACATTGATGGTGGCCTCTCATAGCTCAGTCCATACTGATAGGGCAGCCCAGTCCAGAGTTATATTTAACAATCATACTTCCTTACAGATTTTATTATCTGTAACTTCCTTTTGTTTCTCAGATTATATTTAAAGAGTTGTTTTGACTATGTTTTTCCTGAATTTACTCCGTATTCTTCATGTCTGCTAAAGAATTTCAGCAAATTTCTTCGTGGGTGGAAGGAAGAAGGTACACAAGACAGTCTACTGCAGTTCAGTAATACACGTGATGATGTACATTTTTCATCTACACATAAAAACGAAATGCCACTTCATTATTTAAGCACACTTGCTGACACTAACATACTCATGCCCCACAGGCCTTTGTCAGATGACTTGAGGAATGAGCCTTCCACCACTTGAAAGGTTTAAAGAGGTACTGTAACAGTTAAATTTTTAGTCACTGGGCTAGTGACAAGATGCAACTTAGAGGAGGGAAGGTTTTAGCTGGGCTCAAAGTTGAGAGGAATGCAGCCCACCATGTCAAGGATGGCATGGCAGACATGGTAGCTCGCTCAGCAGAGAACACCAGGGAGCAGAGAAAGGAATGGCTCTGTCCCAACTGGCTTTCTCCTTTGTCAAGTAGAGCGCTCCCTCCTACTGTAGGGCAGTGTCATCCACATTCTGGGTGGGTTTTCCTTCCCCAGGGAATTTTTCTCTGGAGACTCCCTCGCAGACAGATCCATAGGTGTGCCTCATTGATGCCCCTGGATATATTCTAATTCAGTCAGGCTAGTCATAGAGATTAATCGTCGCATCATCCATGATCAGTACATTGTACTTTTATGTAGTACAGGAGTGGATCAATATGCTTAATTTTGTATAAGTGGGTCCTTTCCTTTGAGAGTGTTAGTGCCTGCAGGGTGAGACTGAAAATTATCATTAAAACTTTATCTCCAGCAAAATACTCAAGGCACTCCTGATTGAAAAGAAGGCTACTACCTGGGCATAGTACTCCCAGCAAACACTTGAGAAGCTGAGGCAAAAGGATTGAAAGTTGCTTAGGATACATAGCAAAACCTTGTCTTAAAAGAAGCATAGGTCCTCTGCATGTATGTTATGACTATGTAGCATGGTGTTTTTGTGGCACTCCTAGCAGTGGGAGTGGGCATGACTCTGACTCTTTTGCCTGCTCTTGGGACCCTTTTCCTCCTACTGGGTCGTGTTGTTTAGCCTTGTCTTACTGTATCATGTTATGCCATGTTTGGTTCATATCCCTGGAAGGCCTTCTGTTTTCTGAAGGGAAATGGAGGAGTGGATCTAGGGGAGAGGAGAGGCATGTGGGCACCTGGAAAGGATGGAAGGAGGAGAAACTGTGGTTGACATGCAGTGTATGAAAGAAGAATAAAAAATAATTAAAAAATAGAAAGGCAGGCAAATGACAACAGAAAAATATATGCACTGTTTGGCCTTGACTATATTTTTTTCATCACCAGCTATGAATTCCTAGGAACGTTGCCAGGTGCACATCCAAACTGTCGTCTGTAAAGTGAAGATAGTAATTGTGTAGAGTGCCTCAGCTGTTCTGAAGATGGAGTATATTTTCAGTGTCTTCCATGTCCACAGGTTCCAACTCCTCTTTTGAATTATCCCTGTATCAGATAGGAAGATATTTTTCTTGTCATTGTTACCTAGATAGAGCAACTATCTGTGTTGTTTTAAGTATTACAAGTAATCTAGAGATGACTTGAAGTATATGATAACATACATTTAGAATATATACAAAATGATACTTAAAAAAAAAAACATTGTGATGCTAGGAATCTCCCCAGAGCCTGCCTGTTAGACAGACCTCTGAGTGTCAGCTCCAGCCCTTGTGTATTTTTGAGACAGGGTCTCCCTATTTAACCCAGTGTGGCTTTGAACTCAGAACCCTCTGTTTCAGCCTCCTGAGTGCTGGAGTGACAGGACTGAACTACCATGCCCAGCAATGCCACTTTAATGCTATTTTAAATATCATTTTCTATAAGGGAGTTGAGCATCTGCAGATCTTGGTATCCATGGGGTCCTGGAACCAATCTTCCATGGATACAGAGAGACAGCAGTATATGGAAATCTTTGTATAATAAGTGTTACATAAGCACTAGCTGTTATTACTAAAAAGAGTACTTGACTTTCAAGATTATGCATTTTTTCTCTGACAAAAAAATCCAAATAATCAAAATTTCTTTACCTTTCATATGATACTGCCTGTGGGATGTTGCTACACAACTAATAAGTATGCATAGACACATAGGCTCGCGTTCTCTCTCACCCTCCCTCCCTCCCTCCCTCCCTCTCTCCCTCTCCCTCTCTCTTTCTGTCTGTCTCTCGGTAAAATTTTAGCAGTGATCTAAAAAGTAATTCCCTTCCACCACCCACTTTTAAGTGTATACATGTTCTGAAGGAAGTACTTTGCAGGGTGGGGGACATTTTGAAAAGGTTTAGAATATTTCCAATCAATGTATCATTGTAAAACAGTGATCCTTGTGTGTGCTATCTAAGCATTCTATCTCTAAACTACATCCTCAGCCTTTGCTTTTGCTATATAGCCTAGCTTGTCCTCAAACCCCTGGTCCTCCTGACTCCACATCTTGAATGCTGGGATCATAGGTGTGGAGACCACCATGTTCTGCTCAATACATATTTCCTTTGAAGAATAATTCAATGCATGTATGAGAAAAAGGCATATTAAACTCTATATACATTCAAAATTTGAAGAACCTTTTTTCCACTTATTTAAAATGTTTCCAAATAGCTTTAGTGAGTCTCGCTCATTCTGCCAAATCTTTTGTTGGTGAGGCTTACTGATCTGTAGCAGGAAGGTTGAAAATTTACTAGTGGAACTTCCACCAAAGCGTCCGCAGAGTTGGCGGATAAAACTGAAAAGAAAAACACGTTACTTAGTGGATGCAGCCAATGGCAAAGCAATTCTTCTATTTAAACCAAAATAGCTTTTTGAAATATCTTTTCAGCAACAGGAGCTATTAAAGTGAAACAGTACAGTAACAAAACCTGGATCCTGACCTTCAACTCACTATACTCACAGAGACTGAAAATCAACAGGAAAAAGCAGCATGTAGAAGTTTTGTGTTTTAGTAGTTTGACAGATTTTTGCAAAAAAGACTTTTTTACTATCAATAAAATGCTATGTATGGGGCAGGGCTGGGATATGTGTATATGGCTGACAGATGCTATGTATGGGGCAGGGCTGGGATATGTGTATATGGCTGACAGATGGCTCAGCTGTTCAGAGCACTGGTTACTCTTCACAACTGCATCCTGTAAGATACCCGACATGAATTCCCAGCTTCTACATTGCAGCTTACAGCCATCTGTAACGCTGGATCCAGGTTTTACGAGGCCCTCTTCTGGTTTTCACAGGCTCCAAGCACGCACACGTACATGCAGGCAAACACTCATACACAGAAGTAAACTTACAAATGTAAAAACTCGTCACATAACATTTGTTAACTTCTGCGTCCTGTCCCTTTAGTTTCCTGCCATCCAAGGAAACAATGTCCTTTGTTCTCTCCCTTCAGTGAACAGTTGCTGAGACTTGTGTTTGTTTGTTTTTCTTTTTTCCTGGCAGGGTTTTTCTGTATAACCCTGGCTGATCTGTAACTCACTCTATAGACCAGGCTGGCCTTGAACTCAGAAATCCGCCTGCCTCTGCCTCCCAAGTGCTGGGACCAAAGGCATGCGCCACCACTGCCCAGCTAGTTGTTGAGACTTGATGTAAGCCAAGTTCTCTAGGTTCAGAGAAGAAAAATAAAAAACATGATTATTACCTTTAAACTGTATTTGCCTTCATGTACAAAACATATGATAAGGAACTATACTCACAGCCAAACTCCACAGACTCATTTGATTCTCTGCTCTGCCTTCTGGCTCTTCTCAAAGGCCTTTAAACAACCAGGGTCTTCTATTTAAATTCAAGGATTTGCGTTTGAAACTGATCTTTTGAACAATTACCTAGTTTCAAATAGCCTCGATGAAACTTTGTGACCTTTCCTTTTTCTGGATATCTACAGGGTGGTTTATGGCAATCATGTGAACAGAAGCCTTACTGATTGGACAAACATTTCCTTTGCAAAGCACTGTGTTAGAAAGGTACAAGGTACAGAGACACACTGGATTTTCAGTGAGTGAGGGGTTCTTTTCTTTCCTTGTATGCTGTGGGTTGAACCCAGAGCCGAGTGTGTGCTAGATGTGAGCTCTATCCCTGAGCTACGTCCCTAGTCTCCAGGGGATGTTATGTTCTTGACACAAAGTGAACTGAAGGAATGAGGAGAGCCCTGCTTTTCCTCCATGGTGTGAGTGTACCAGTTGTTACTTTGTATTTCTAACTATTGTGTTAATTCCACTGCCAGCTGTTATCTCTAGCCTTGGTGTTGTATTGTTATGGAGGTTTATGGTATTTTCTTTATCACTTGTTACCTCTTTCAGATGGTGTCTCTTTCCTTGTCATGCCATCCGAGACAGGCAAATTATGTTTTATTTCTATTTATTTGCACTGAAAATCAGACATCTGAAAAAAAAATGGACAAGAAAGCACGTTTACTAAGACCATGAAAATAAGGTTGAGCATATGCCCCACCCAGGCTGGGATTGAACTCAGGGCCCTGTGTGTTACGGTGGAATCCTATACTTCTCCCTAAACAGCAATGAAAAGTGGTGGCTGGGAGGTATTTAAGGCAAAAGATCAACCACATGACTTCCTGTGGGTTTGTTTACTTTTAGATTGCAAATAAGCAAACCCGAAGCTCCCAGCTTTAGAAGACTTTACTCCAGTTTTATTTATTTCCCAAACAGGGTCTCTCTGTGTAATTACACTGCCTTAGAATTAGTGAGCCTGTCCTTTCAGACTCCAGTGTGCAGGGATTTACAGGCATGTACCACCATGCCTGGCCAGTTTATCTTTTTTAAATCAAGCAGTGACTAAGAGTTCAGAAACTTCAGACGTGGAGTGAGAAGAAAAGAATCACCTACCGATACTGTCCAGTGATTCATAATCTACACGTGATGGTTACCATGTTGTTCAGTGTGCTGTTTGTTTGGATTTTAAATGGTACTTCTTGCACTATCCCTCCCACAAAATGCCTGTTTTCATTACAATAATCTTTTGTTGGAAAATAAAAAGAAAAGCACAGTCTGAACCACTTTTTAAAGCTTTTTAAAGCAGCCCAATGATGGAAGACACAGCTCTAGGCTTAAATCTCACTGTATCGCTCACTCACCAGTCCAGGATCCACATTTTTAAGTAGCCTCATTTTTTCTTTTTTCTTTTTATTAAGATTTATTTATTATTATACATAAGTACACTGTAGCTGACTTCAGACACACACCAGAAGAGGGCATCAGATCTCATTACGGGTGGTTGTGAGCCACCATGTGGTTTCTGGGATTTGAACTCAGGACCTTCGGAAGAGCCATCAGAGCCATCTCGCCAGCCCACCTCATTTCTTATACTAAAAGTAGCTTTTACTTCATAAGGTTATTTGAGAAATTAATGAAAAAAACACATACATGATATAAAAAAAAGAATCATCTCATCTGAATTACACATATAAAGGATCTACACATTAAAGGTGACTGGTGATTCCTGTTGTCTGCCTTCCAGCCACTACTCTGAAGGACACATATATTATATGGCAAAGACCTAATGTTCCATATGGAATTAAGTTTGTCTACCAGCTGTCAATAAGAAGGTGGGCCCAATGTAGGACCCTAAAAAATACCCAACATTTCTTGGGCGACCAAGATCCAGAAAGTAGCTAGCCAAGGGACCTATGGTAAATATCAAATACTACTGGTCTTAAAAAAATAAACAACGTAGTGTTAAAATGATCCCAACGATATTCTACTGTTCTCAAAATCAGTGCCTTCCTCAGCCAGCATTAAAGAAGTTTCCTCCAGCTGGGCATGGTAGCGCACGCCTTTAATCCCAGCACTTGGGAGGCAGAGGTAGGCGGATTTCTGAGTTCGAGGCCAGCCTGGTCTACAGAGTGAGTTCCAGGACAGCCAGGGCTATACAGAGAAACCCTGTCTCAAAAAACCAAAAAAAAAAAAAAAAAAAAAGAGTACATTTCCTCCTGCAACAGATGGGAACAAATACAAAGACTCCCACGCCGACATAATACAGAGAGAGATACTTTGGAACACACAGCTTTTATTAGGATATCTCCATCAAATCCCTCCCCTCAGAGCTCAGGGAACCCCACAGAATAGGAGGCAGAGTGTAAGAGCCAGAGGGGATGGAGGACACCAGGAGAACACAGTCTTCTAAATCAACTGAGCCGAGCTCCTCTGAACCCAGAGACTGAAGCAGCAAGCTCAGGGCCTGCAGGCCCTCTGTGCATACGTTATAGCTTTCCATTTAATATTAGAGGGGACTCCTGCATGTGAGAGCTAAGTGGGCTCCATTCTTGTGCTTTTGCATGAGGCTTCTTCTGTTGATCTGCCTTGTTCACCTTCGATGTGATGAGTTTTATCTTGTTTTTGTGTGTGTATGTGCACGAGCCCTATGTTTGGTTATCTCTTAGAAGCCTGTTCTTTTCCAGTGAGAGACAGAAAGGGAGTGGATCCAGATGGGAGGAGGTGGGGAGGAGCTAGAAGGAGTGGGGTGGGGGGAATTGTATGAGAAAAGAATCTACTTTTAGTGAAAGGGAAAAAAGATATAAAAATAGGAAATATATTAGTAAGTGATAGCCCTCCTATGGAGGGAGAGGATGGTACAGTGAGATGCAAGGTGTACCAGGATGGTACAGACAGAGGCCATTGTAACAAGGGCTGGAGTGAGTTACAGGTGTCCTTGAAGGTGTGCACAAAGCAAATGACTAGTAGAATGTGGCTCTTTGTAGTCTTTAATTTCTTATAGCTGCCAACAGATAGAGTGAAGAATAAAGGCCAGAACTTAATGGTAACTGGTGAAGAGCAATTAAACATAAATCATGTGGTCACAGATGCTACATGAGGGCCCTTGTTGGAAAGCAGATCCTGGATGATGGCTGCCAGCACTGGGGCAGCTTGAGTGAGGCTCTTATTCTGTTT
>LR753338.1:609815-660484 GCA_902729485.2 Mus minutoides
CTCTTCGAGATAACTTAGCTAATCAAGTACAATGGACTGCTGGGCCAACCAGCCCCATTGGTCTTCCTGTCTTGGCTTCTCTGAGACCACGGATGCTGTCCATTGTGTCTGGCTTCTTACATGTGTGCAGAGAGTTTGGATTCAGGTCAGCGTGCTGTTGCAAGGACTTTATGAGTTGAGCCATCTCTCCAACACTAGAAAGTTGTGTTTAAACATTATTTTCCACAGGGAAAGCCAAATCAATTCACCACATTTTGTTTTTTAAATGAATTTGGCTTACCATAGCATAAGATGATCACCCAAGCGGTAGATGGCTCCTGGCCAAACATTTTAATCCATGATAGCTTCTTTCTGGTGGGACTTGCCGTTATAGAAAATAAAATTTACTTAAATGATGTCTAGCATCATATCTTCTTCTTACATGTATACAGACACCTGAGAGTATCATACAAATGTGTTCTGTGCTGATAATACCAAAGTCTAACAGGCATGACCCTGCCCTTTCTCTGAGATCATGGGGTTTATCGGAGTCTGTCACCCTCCCTGAGAGCTTCCTGCCTCCCTTCAGCACCATTATCATTATTGTCCTTTAATCCTCATAACTACCCCACCATTATCCTCATTTCACAGATAAAGGACCAGGAGATCAAAGAGGTAAAGCACCTTACTCAGTTCAGTGAAGGCCATTCTGTCTGAAGCTCTGCTAAAGCTTCCTCTCAGAGACGGAGAAAAGGTTACAGACTTAATTATATATATATATATATATATATATATATATATATATATATATATACACATACATACATACATAGTCACTGTCACTGTCTTCAGACACCAGAAGAAAGCATTGGATCCCATTACAGATGGTTATGAGCCACCATGTGGTTGCTGGGAATTGAACTCAGGACTTCTGGAAGAACAGTCAGTGCTTGTAACTACTGAACCAGCTCCTACAAACTTAATTTTTTTATTAGATATTTTCTTCATTTACATTTCAAATCCTATCCCAAAAGTCCCCTATACCCTCCCCCCTGCCCTGCTCCCCAACCCACCCACTCCCACTTTTTGACCCTGGCATTCCCCTGTACTGGGGCATATAAAGTTTGCAAGACCAAGGGCCTATCCTTCCAGTGATGGCCGACTAGGCCATCTTCTGCTACATATGCAGCTAGAGACATGAACTCTAGAGGTACTGGTTAGTTCATAGTGTTGTTCCTCCCATAGGGCTGCTCACCCCTTCAGCTCCTTGGGTACTTTCTCTATCTCCTCCATTGGGGGCCCTGTGTTCCATCCAATAGATGACTGTGAGCATCCACTTCTGTATTTGCCAGCCACTGGCATAGCCTCACAGAGATAGCAATATTAGGGTCCTGTCAGCAAAATCTTGCTGGCATATGCAATGGTGTCTGGGTTTGGTAGATGTGTATGGGATGGATCCCCGGGTAGGGCAGGCTCTGCATGGTCCTTCCTTTCGTCTCAGCTCCAAACTTTATCTCTGTAACTCCCTCCATGGGTATTTTGTTCCCCATTCTAAGGAGGAACGAAGTATCCACACTTTGGTCTTCCTTCTTCTTGAGTTTCATGTGTTTTGCAAATTGTATCTTGGGTATTCTAAGTTTCTGGGCAAATATCCACTCATCAGTGAGTGCCTATCATGTGTGTTCTTTTGTGATTGAGTTACCTCACTCAGGATGATAGCCTCTAGATCCATTCATACCTTGGTGTAACTCTAACTAAGGAAGTGAAAGATCTGTATGACAAGAACTTCAAGTCTCTGAAGAAAGAAATCGAAGAAGATCTCAGAAGATGAAAAGATCTCCCATGCTCATGGATTAGCAGGATTAATATAGTAAAAATGGCTATCTTGCCAAAAGCAATCTACAGATTCAATATAATCCCCATCAAAATACCAACTCAATTTTTCACCGAGTTAGAAAGGGCAATTTGCAAATTCATCTGGAATAACAAAAAACCTAGGATAGCAAAGACTATTCTCAACAATAAAAGAACCTCTGGTGGAATCACCAGGCCTGTCCTCAAGCTGTAGTACAGAGCAATTGTGATAAAAAACAAAAACAAAACAAGCCGGGTGTGGTGGCGCATGCCTTTAATCCCAGCACTTGGGAGGCAGGGGTAGGCGGATTTCTGAGTTCAAGGCCAGCCTGGTCTACAGAGTGAGTTCCAGGATAGCCAAGGCTACACAGAGAAACCCTGTCTCGAGAAAACCAACCAAACAACCAACCAAACAAACAAACAAAAAAAAAAAACTGCATGGTACTAGTACAGCGACAGACAGATAGCTAGATCAACGGAAGACACGGAAATAAACCCACACACCTATGGTCACTTGATCTTTGACAAAGGAGCTAAAACCGTCAGATAGAAAAAAAAAAGCATTTTCAACAAATGGTGCTGCTTAACTGGCAGTCAGCATGTAGAAGAATGCAAATCAATCCATTCTTATCTCTTTGTACAAAGCTCAAGTCTAAGTGAATCAAGGAACTCCACATAAAACCAGAGACACTAAAACTTATAGAGGAGAAAGTGGGGAAAAGCCTCAAAGATATGAGGACAGGGGAAAAATTCCTGAACAGAACAGCAATGGCTTGTGCTGTAAGATCGAGAATCGACAAATGGGATCTCATAAAATTGCAAAGCTTCTGTAAGGCAAAAGACACTGTCAATAAGACAAAAAGGCCACCAACAGATTAGGAAAGGATCTTTACCAATCCTAAATAGGTAGGGGACTAATATCCAATGTATTCAAAAACTCAAGAAGCTGGACTCCAGAAAAATCAAATAACCCCATTAAAAAATGAGGTAAAAAGCTGGGCGTGGTGGCGCACGCCTTTAATCCCAAAACTCGGGAGGCAGAGGCAGGCGGATTTCTGAGTTTGAGGCCAGCCTGATCTACAGAGTGAGTTCCAGGACAGCCAAGGCTATACAGAGAAACCCTGTCTCGAAAAAAAAAAAAAAAAATGAGGAACAGAGCTAAGCAAAGAATTCTCAACTGAGGAATACCGATCAGCTGAGAAGCACCTGAAAAAATGTTCAACATCCTTAATCATCAGGGAAATGCAAATCAAAACAACCCTGAGATTCCACCTCACACCAGTCAGAATGGTTAAGATCAAAAATTCAGTTGACAGCAGATGCTGGCGAGGATGTGGTGAAAGAGGAACACTCCTTCATTGCTGATGGGATTGCAAGCTTGTACAACCACTCTGGAAATCAGTCTGGAGGTTCCTCAGAAAATTGGACATAGTACTACTGGAAGATCCAGCAATACCTCTCCTGGGCATATACCCAGAAGATGTTCCAACTGGTAATAAGGACACGTGCTCCACTATGTTCATAGCAGCCTTATTTATAATAGCCAGAAGCTGGAAAGAACCCAGATGTCCCTCAACAGAGGAATGGATACAGAAAATGTGGTACATTTACACAATGGAGTACTACTCAGCTATTAAAAACAATGGATTTATGAAATTCTTAGACAAACTTAAATTTAAATGACCAAAACACCTTGAATACACTAATGAGATGATTCCTGTTAACTAGACAATTAATTAGTCGCAAAGAATGGCAGTTGTGGTGGGGGAGGTGTTACAGAAAAACAAACGGTTCACACCTTCTCTAAGGGGAACAGCTAGGCACAGCTAGCAGCTAGTCATTGCTATAGCAGGGCAGAGACCCAGTGTTGCCCTGGGTACTAGTAACTTTTCTTGATATTGTCAATACCAACAAAATGCTGGACAAAATTAACTTAAGAAAGGAAGGATGAGCCAGGAAGATGGTTTAGTGAGGAAAGGCACCTGCCACCTAAACTCACCTGATTAACTTAGTTCCGTAGCTAATGTTTACATGCTGGAAAGAAAGAACTGACTCCTGAAAGCTGTCCTCTGACTCACTTGTGCGCACGCATGCACACACACACAGTATCATGCTCATGGTGAGACTGAGGAAGGTAAATATCACTTGTTCCCACACACATTTGGCCCCCACACCACAGGCACTAGCTCCCTCAATATCAATGTCTCCACCCCCACATACTTGTGTTTCAGCTGATAGACCTACATTGCAACATTATCACCCAAATCCCACATTGTACATGAAGAACACTCTTGGTGCTATGGAGTCTGTGGTGTTGGATTCACCATTGTTATAGCATCTTGCAAAATAGTTGTACTTCCCTAAAAATCTTCCATGCTGTGTCTCTTTATTCTTCCTCTGCACAGCCCTTGATCTTTGTTGCTGTGTCTGCAGATCTGAATGGCCCGCCACTGGATCTATCTATATAGTAAGTGGCCTTTCAGACAAGGTGATTTTCCCCTCGTAACATATACCCTCCTCCAATCTTCCCATGGCTTAAATGTTTATTTGCTTTCAGTGCTGAAAAAATGTTCCATTATGTGAACATGCCAGTTTATTTACCCATCTACCCACTCTGGGCCCTTCTGGTGGCTGCCATGTTTTCTGCAATTATGAACAGAGTGAAGCAGTAGTTTACTTTTGTGTCACTGTGACCGTAAAGCGCAACAGAAGCAAGGGAGAAAAGTCTGGTTGTGGCTCAAAGATCCAGTCCCCCTGCAGCTGGGAAAGCCCGGGGAGCAGCTCCATTTGTCGCAGTGTGGTGGGGGTTTTCGTATCATGGGACAAGGGAACAGAGAAGCAAAAGCTGCTCACAATCTTTAACAGCCCTCTCCAGTCACCTGCTTCCACCAGCCTAGGTCCCGACTCCTACGGAGCTCAGAACCCACCAGCCTAGGTCCTGCCTCCTACAGAGTTCAGAGCCCACCCCAAATAGTAGCACAGGCTGGGGAACAAAAGTTTAAAACATGAACATATATCGGGAGACATTTCAGATTCAAACCATCACAAACTGCTGTGAATATTCTTTGCAAATTTTTCTGCAGAGAGAGCATTTTTGCCCATAGAGTCTGAACATAGGTGCCAATTCTCCTGACTAGATCCTAAAGAGCCTCATTTAGCCTGCCAAGCCAAAGCATTTATTTAATGACTAAGTATCGCTCCTGTAAAAACACAATGGGAACTGAAAATACGGCTGAGTAAAGTATTTACCATGCAAGGATGAAGACCTAAGCATCCCTAAAAGATAGACTGTTTTAAAGCTGGGCCATGGCATTCACTGGTAATCCCAAGGTAGAGACAAACAGATCTCTGGGGCTCTCTAACCAGTCAGCCTACTTGGCAAGTTCCAGACAGTCACACACACACACACACACACACACACACACACACACACACACGTACACACACACACACACGTACACACACACGCACGCACACATACACAGAGGAGGTGGTAATTGAGGAAAGACAATAGAAATTGACCTCTGGGGGCTGGTGAGATGGCTCAGCGGGTAAGGGCACTGATTGCTCTACCAAAGGTCCTGAGTTCAAATCCCAGCGACCATATGAAACCTCACAACCATCTGCACAGCCACAGTGTACCCACATACATAAAATAAATAAATAAATCTTTAAAAAAATTGACCTCTGACCTCCATGTGCACACACACACATAAGCATAATGAATGCAGGTATAGTGAGTGGCACATGCGTATAAACCATCTAATTGAGAGGCTCAGGTAGGATGATAGAGAGTCCAAGGCTATCCAGAGCTAGATAATAAGGCAGACATTGTCAAAGAGAATGGGGACTCAAGAAGAAAGGAGAGGGGAAAGAAGAGAAGGGAAGGGGGAGAAGAAGAACAAGGAAATAAAACTGTATCACCTGATGTGATGAAGTAAAAGTTTGAAACAGACCATCTCAACAAGTGTTTTGAGAACTATCATCATTGTCAACATGGTCACCACCACCACCACCACCACCACCACCACTACCATCATCATCGTCACATTCATCTATGGACCCAGCATCAGACAGTCACACAGCCAAAGTGTGTCAAAGTTTCCTGGTACTTGTTTTCTCTAGATAACAGGGCTCTGACACTTTGGACTGGGTGATGTGGACAAGCCACTGTCCTAGTACATGTACCATTGCTATGCCTCTTAATCCAATCTGTAAAATAGGAGCTTTTAAATGTCTCTATCTCGTGACTAAATGAATTTCTACCCACAAACTCTTAGGATTATAATTTGCATGTAAAGTATCTTAGATAGAATAAATATGTATGTGGCTCTCTTATATACATGTTGGACGCATACATCTGCAGTGAAGTTATCTAGCTGAATCCAAGTATCAACCAGGTAGGCATATTTTACTTGCAAGCCCACAGTGTAGCCTGTTATTCTTTCATGGACACAGCCGAAGCACTGTCATCAAACCAGGCCACATGGTGCCAGTCCCTGAGACAATGAGGTGTCACGGTGAGAAAGAAAGTTTATTCTCAGGACAGCTGAGCCTAGACGGTGGCCCAAGTTCTCAGGATAGGGTTGGGGATATTTGAGACAAGGCTGTTGACTGGAGGTTGGCGCCTGCATATTGGCAGAGAAATAATATGAGGTCTGTGAATGTGCTAGCAAACTTCCTGGCTCCTCAGGATACTCATGGTCTGAAAGTGGTGACGTTGGCATGAATCCACAGTGCCATGTGGCGTCCTGACATCAAATGGCAGGTATCAGACACTTAGGCAAGCCCAAGTCAAGTGTTGCTGTTAATGTTGTATTTTAAAACAAAACGAAAGCCGGGCGTGGTGGCACACGCTTTTAATCCCAGCACTCGGGAGGCAGAGGCAGGCGGATTTCTGAGTTCAAGGCCAGCCTGGTCTACAGAGTGAGTTCCAGGACAGCCATGGCTATACAGAGAAACCCTGTCTCGAAAAACCAAACCAAACAAAACAAAACAAAACAAAACAAAAAACAGCTTTCTAGTCCCTGAGAAGTAGTCAAGGCCACTGTTACCATTATAACAAAGTCGAAGGTCCTATCTACTGTAGACTCAGTGGGAGGCCAAATGTACTGCCCCACTAAGTGACCTCCAAAAATGAGAAGTTTTCAAGTCAAGTGAAGGCACAGATCTGAAAGCAACGGAGTTACCATTTCAACGGGAGATGTCTGAGTCAGAAAAGGAATTTTATATTCATAGCACAGCAAAGCCACCAAACATGTACACTGGTATGTTGGTGTCCTGCCCGTTGCCCACAAGCCTTCATGGAACAGACAGTGGGTTTGCTTACCAGCAAGGGCTTGGGGAATGAACACATTGCTTTCACAGCAGGTGAGAAAGCACTGAGTTTAGCCTGTCCTAGAGGAACTTGTCACAGGCCACAACACAAGATTGCTCTGTCCGGGGGAAGTCTGCTCTTTTCATGTAGGAGTGCCTCTCAAAAGTCTGTCTGCCCCCACCCCCGCTCCCTCCCTCCCTCCCTCCTTCCCTCCCCGGCCCGCTCAGATTCCACCAAGACTCTTAACACAACCTTTGTAGGTCAGACTACAGCAGTATTCTCAGAGAGTGGCTTATTAGTGGCCTCTGCCTAAGCTGCCCAAGTGGCAGGCAGATAGTGAAGTGGAACCTGGAGCTTGGACACGCTTGTGTAAAACTAGCCTGACCAACCCTGAGCGAGTGAGTGGAAAACTGACTAGGTTCAGGACCTTATGCCGGGTTTAAAAATGGGGATGTGGCCACACTTCTGTTCCTGTATATACTGGGAAGCAAGTAAGAATTCTTTTTCATTGTCAAAATCCTACACTGCATTCATTGAGCCAAATTATCCAGCTGTATGATCTTTCCCGTACTCATTAACCGTCTATTTGTCTGAAGCAATGTGAAGTTTTGAAATATTTTCTGGTTTCATTAGTACTCTAGGAATTTGAGAGCTTGAGCCACACTATTCAAAGGGAAAGCGCGCCCCCTAGAGGCCAGAACGCTCATGTTTACAGTCCTCCAGGCGGCTAGCGTTTGAAAGTTCCATGCTGTAAACACAGTACAGTACATGTGTATGAAATTCTCACAAAAGATTTAATAAAATAGCATACTTCATAAAGGATTAATAAATAAATATTTCTTAAACTTTTAAAAAACATTTTTTATCTTAAAGCCCTCAGTAAACTGGTGTGTAATGGTTAAAGAATTAGAAATACTTATTACTTGATTTAATTATTATATACTATATATGTATACTAAATTGCCAGTTTAGCCGGGCGTGGTGGCGCACGCCTTTGATCCCAGCACTCAGGAGGCAGAGGCAGGCGGATTTCTGAGTTCAAGGCCAGCCTGGTCTACAGAGTGAGTTTCAGGACAGCCAGGGCTAAACAGAGAAACCCTGTCTTGAAAAATTTTAAAAAAAGAGAAAATTGCCAGTTTACTTCATACATTAAGCACAAAAAGTACAAATAGTATGTCTCAATAAAAAGTAAAAGACGTATGGCCGGGCATGGTGGCGCACGCCTTTAATGCCAGCACTCGGGAGGCAGAGGCAGGCGGATTTCCGAGTTTGAGGCCAGCCTGGTCTACAGAGTGAGTTCCAGGACAGCCAGGGATACACAGAGAAACCCTGTCTCGAAAAAACAAACAAACAAACAAACAAACAAAGTAAAATACGTGAATATGTATGGAAGCTTTATTTTTTTATTTATTTTTTTTTAAAGATTTATTTTTTTATTATATATAAGTACACTGTAGCTGTCTTCAGGCATTCCAGAAGAGGGCACCAGATCTCATTAAGGATGGTTGTGAGCCACCATGTGGTTGCTGGGATTTGAACTCATCATCTTCGGAAGAGCAGTCGGGTGCTCTTACCCGCTGAGCCATCTCACCAGCCCGGAAGCTTTATTTTTTTAACACAATAAGAGCATTTTTTTTTCCCCAAACAAGTCAGCTTAGGGAGGTGGGATGGTATACACCAGTTTCCAAAACTCTAGAGGCTGGAGTGGAGCTAGGGGGAGTTTTCAGGAAAGCCTAGATTATTAAAAAAATGACAACAAAGGTTGATTTGAAATGTGACAGCTTCTCTTTGTTGCTCTGTGTCTGGAAACAAACTTGTAAATCTGTCTACTTACAAATGTCCAAGTTTCACTGAGGTGTTGTTTTATTTCTTACTGAATCAGGGTCTTGAATGCCTATAAAGTTGTGAAAAAATAGCTTGTGAGCTGAGTATAGTGGCCCAGTAGTGGCCCTTTAATCCCAGTAATTAAGACGCAGAGGTGTGTCTCTGCGACTTCCAGACCAGCCTGGTCTACAAAGTGATTTCTAGGCTAGCTAAGGCTACATAGTAAAATCCTGTCTCAGAACAACAGACAAATAACTAAGAAACTTGTTATGAAATAGAACTTGGTCTATAAGACACTGAAAAATCAGAAATGGGGCAGAGTCCAGAAAATATTCCAAGACTGGTGCATATACAAGATCTTACACATTTTCAAAGATGCTGAAGACCAGGGAGCTGATGTTTGGTACTTGGCAGTGAAGGCCTAGGCCTGGGCTCCAGTCACATCATCCAGCACCTTCCTGTCCTTGACCGTCACAGAGCAGGCATAACAGGCAGCAGCTGTTCAAGAGTAGGGAGGTGAAAGGGGACCAGACGACCTGGTGTAGCACAGAGTTCAGGAACAGAGACCTGAGCATGTTGATCACAGAGGTTCTTACAATGGCTGAATTGTGGGGTTCCTCTAGCTTAGTCACCCCTTACTCCTCTTTGATTGTCTCATAGCTTGGAGGAAGTCTGGCATTGGTGGTCAAAGAGGCTTAGGAATTGGGGCTTATGGTATTAACTCTGAAACAATGAACAGTTTTTTTTCCCCCCTTGTTCCGGTCAACCCCGTACTCCCTCTGGCCGGCTCTGCTCGCTCCGACCAGCCCCGCTCGCTCTGGCCGCCCCCGTACGGCCCCAGCTCGCTCCGGCCGGCCCTGTTCGCTCCAGCCATCCTTGTTCGGCTCCGCTCGCTCCGGACAGGCCGCTCGCTCCGGTTGGTCTCTCCAGCCCAAGGATTCATTTTTCTTATTATTCTTCATAAGTACACTGTAGCTGACTTCAGACGTGCCAGAGGAGGGGTCAGATCTCATTACTGGTGGTTGTAAGCCACCATGTGGTTGCTGGGATTTGAACTCATCACCTTTGGAAGAGCAGTCGGGTGCTCTTACCCGCTGAGCCATCTCACCAGCCCCCGAACTCAGTTATTTTTAAGAGCCTGACCACTGGAGGGTTTGACCAAGTTCTAGTGAGAAGAGAGGAACCATAAATTATACTTGTGTTTCTTCTTTGATCAGAGTTATGATGTGAAATATTCTCAAATAACTAAAAATAGTATGTTGAAAAACAAAACACAAACCTTTTGTCTTATTTTCAGTTTAAAACCCTTCAAAGGATTCCAGTTCCTGAAATGTAACCAAAAGTCCCTGTGGGAGCTGGCTGGCTGCTACCCCCCCCCCCCCCGCCCCCCAGCCTAACCTTGCTGGCTTCTTGCAGATCTTCCTTCCAGGCCAAGGTCTGATTAGGCCCCTGGCCTTCCCTGAGGTAGTCATGGGACACCCTCCTCTACCCATTGTTTTCTCTGCTCTACAATCCAGCTTCTTTAGACAACAATTTTTATAGCTCGTTCTTTTGTTTCATGCCTGTCTTTTTCCACTTCTGAAATCTCTGTGTGTGTTCTATTTACTACAGTACAGACAATAGCATTTCATTTTATGGATTCACTAAGAAACATGTTTTTCTAAGCTTCAATCCTGCGTCACAGAAATACACTTGAAGTGTAAGCTTAAAAGTGTTAGGAAGAGGGAATTTGGTGAATGCTATCTAAATGGTTGGCTCAAACTTTAGAAGAAACAGGGCTGAGGAAAAATAATTTGAATGAAGTATCAGAGGGCAGTAAGTGGTGATTAGGGTCCTAAGTGAATTGTTAGTAACAAGAACACCAGGCAACCACAGTGGTTCTCTGAGTGCCTGAATTCATTCATTTCTAGATCTGTGATGGCCATCTTCTTAGTCAGTGCCTGACCTGCAGCTGAGTTCTTTGAAGTGCAGGGAAGGAAGCACAGCCTCACACTAATGGGCTGAGTCAGGGGACAGGAGGCAGATGAGGGGCACAGGGCTCTCACTTGAAGCTAGGAAGCCAGAGTTGAAGGAAACATGCAAAAGTGTATCATTGCACAAATAGGGAGAGCTGAACACCATCTTCTGAAAACAAGAATAGGCAAACACACAAAATTCTAGAAAGAGAGTTAACAAATTGGAGTCTATAAATTTAAGTAGAATTACGTAATAATATTAATTGCCCCCCCCAAAATATTAATTTTCAAAACTCAATAATATATAGCATTTATGGAGGGGGCACTAGACCTCATTTAAATAATTAGAGAGTACACATTAATTTCCAGGTTCTATGGAGCATTTGGAAAAGCACCACACACTGGGCTACAGACCAAGTGTCAATCTCTACCAGCCAAGTCAATACTGACAAGTCTAATGAAAGGGAGCTCAGAGGACGGAAGAGAGTGGGCTCCTTGACGGAGGAAAATAAATACAGGATGAGGGAGATGAGTGAGGAGGAGAGAGATGGAGGGAGGGAAAGAAAGAGAGAGAAAGAAATCAGAATTGAAGGGCGTTCTACAGAAGTAACTGTCTGGTACTGTAAGAATGTCAGCATTGTACTGTCCATTGTGGCACACACACACACACACACACACACACACACACACCCTAAGCACTTGGAGAACAAGACAAGAGGATTGCCAGTCCAAGGCCAACCGGAGCTACACAGTGAAACTCTGTCTCAGAACTACCAGCAACACAAGGTTAAAGGTCAGCGAAGATAAAGGCTGAAGCGCTGACTCTTCAGAATAAAGAAGATTCTAGTCACATATCAGGAAGTAAAGCCTGACGCAGGGTTTTCTGTAGCCATGAAATATGTTATTAGAACAATTGGTGAGTTTGCAGATTAGTCTTTCATAAACATTGGTTTCCTGGATTTTAAAAATTGGTCTATGGTTATAGAGAAAATGCCCTTGTTTTAAACAAGGACTGGGGTACTAGGGGGTAGGAATCCTTCATGCCTGTAAGTAAAGTAGTTCAGAAAAGGTCTGCCCATGCAGTACAGAGATGAAGACACAATAAGCAGGGGAAACACTAACTCCAGGGAAACCATAATGGGCAAAAGAAGATTTTTCATTATATTCTTTCAATTTTTCTTTTAAAAAATGTAACATCCTTGTATGTATGTACATGCGCGCGCGCGTGTGTGTGTGTGTGTGTGTGTGTGTGTGTGTGTGTGTGTGTGTGTGTGTGAGAGAGAGAGAGAGAGTACACACACACACAGGCATGTATCTGCCATAGCACACCTATGGAGGTCAGAGAACAACTTCCTGGAGTCTCTTGCCTCTTTCCACCTGGTTTCCTAGGCTGAGTCTGTCTTGTGTCTGCCGTGACGGGCTTTATATCCAGGCTAGCTGGCCCAGGAGCTTTCTTTGGTCCCTCCCTCCCACCAGGTGCAGGAGAGCTAGGATTACAGATGTGCACCATGTCACCTGTTTTTTTTTTTTTTTTAAACAAAGATTCTGGGGCCTGAACCATGCCATCGGGCTTGTACAGAAAGAACCTATATTCTTTTTTTTTTTTAGATTTATTTTATTTATTATATGTAAGTACACTGTAGCTGTCTTCAGACACTCCAGAAGAGGGAGCCAGATCTCGTTACGGATGGTTGTGAGCCACCATGTGGTTGCTGGGATTTGAACTTATCACCTTCGGAAGAGCAGTCAGGTGCTCTTACCCGCTGAGCCATCTCACCAGCCCCCAGAAAGAACCTATATTCACTGAAGCAGATCTTTGGCTCTTTTTCCAACTTTTCTAAAACTTTGAAATGGAGTAAAAAAAAATGTGTATGTGTTCATATGCCTCAAAAAATTTAAAGTTACTGTATTCAAAGGTCTCAATTTTGGATAAATAGGTATTTCATTATCCCCTTTATGTTTTAAATATTTTACAATTTAAAGGGAAAAATTTAACCTAGCCATTAAATCTAGCCTTTGATCTTAAAAGGACTGCCCTGAGTCAGAACTGCTGAGCTGTTATTCACTGCACAGAAGGTCACCTGTAGATAGGACAAAGTGCCCTCTGGGCTGCATTCCTAAGGCTTTAAGCACACAGGATGTGCTGGAAGTGACCTGTCCAGTTCAGCAGCTCTGGCTTGACTTCTTATCTGTAAAAAGCAGGGGCTCTGTTTTTCTCTTTACATTACAGGATACAGAGGTAATAAACACTTAAAAAGAAACAAACAAACAAACAAACAAAAAACCAAGACCCTTTAAAGCTTGTTTACTCCTTCAGTTCCTGTACTTTTGCCAGTGCAGTCAACATTTATACATCACACTGTAACTGAAACACTGTACTGATATAGGCAGGTTATCAAAATAAATAAAGGGGGCCCTTGAGGTGGCTTAGCGGACACCTGTCTAGCAACCTGTCAGCCTGAGTCTAACTTCCAGATCTGTGATGGCAAGACAGAACCAGCTCTTGAAAGTTGTCCTCTGACTTTCACATGTGCACTGTGGTACGAAAATATCTACATTACACACACACACACACACACACACACACACACACACACACACACACTGAATAAACAATCAAATAAAGACACAGATTTACTTTAAATCCACAACCCAGGATAAGGGCCTGGAAAGTGGAACTCAAAACCCAAAGTGGAACTCCAAAAGAAGTCAACTTGTTCCATATTATACACCTAGTGATCAATAAAGCCAAGATTTGCCTTCTCTGTCTGACTCCAAGCCACTTCACAGGAGAGAATTTTACAGACTGGATGTCTCTGGGGATGAGTCACTGTGGATAGAGGAGTAAGTGAAAAGCTCTAAGCTACTCAAGGTTAGAGCAGAAACCTCAAAATCATCTGGGGAAGGTTTCCCCCATGAGTTACTGTTATTTCTAGAGATTCTGGGATTAGAAGGCCAGCAAACTTGGTCTTTACAGACATAGTCTCCCTAAATCTTCTGGTAGAAGATGGCTAGAAAGCCCTTTAACCAGTTTTCTGCTCCTCCAACCCAAATAAGACAAACTGATCGTTCAGTAATAATTTTAGTGTATATAAAAGAAGACAAAAATATCAGCAAAACCCCCAGCCAACATTCAAACAATGAGGTTTGCTGATCTGGCACACATTTTCCTATATATTAAACACCCTGAGGTAGTTCCAGAGAGCATGTGGTTCGTGTGGTTTCATAGACCCGTGTCCAAGCATTTTTGCCCTGCCATACACACACACACACACACACACACACACACATCGCACAGCATCCTGCTATAGAGCCTAGTTTGGTCTTGAACTCACAATCCTCCTGCCTCATTCTCTCAGGTGTCAGAATTATGGCAATGTTTCCTATCTGATTACTATTTTGCTATTTCCTGGTCAAGAAACGTTTAGTATTTGCCATGAGTGAGTCCTAGAAAGTGATCTAACGAGTCACTCTACTCTTTGATATGTAACCTCCCTGGTCGTAGGTTTTTTGTCTGTATAAAAAGGAATAAAAGCCGTCATTCCAACACTTGGGACACAGAGGTAGGAAAATCAGAAAGCCAGACGCAGCTATATAAGGAGTTCAAGGTCATCCTGGTCTATGTGACACCTTGTCTTAAGACAACAAAAGAAGTGACTCTTTTAATCCTGCCACTCAGGAGGCAGAGGCAGGCAAATCTCTGAGTTCGAGGCCATCCTGGTCTACAGAGTGAGTTCTAGGACAGCCAGGACTACATAGAGAAAGCCTGTCTCAAAAAACCAAACCAAATTAAACCAAACACCAGAAACCTTAAATCAAATCAATCCAAAGAGCAGCAGGCACACAAATACAAACAACAAACAAGTAAACAAAACCCCTAACTTACAAAGGTCACTGGGGGAAAGCATACAGGGCTATGATTCACAATGAGGGTGAGTACTCATAGCGATTTTTTTCTCCCACCTGTGCACACATATCTAACAGTAATAATGATCTTATGATGATCCACCCTCGCACATGGCAGGCTCTGTTCTAAGCACTATCCAGGATCTCCCTAATTTAATCCTCAGTTCAACCCTCATAATGAGCACCTTTATTTTATAAATGAAGATACAGAGACTCGGGCAGGACAAACATCTATTTACTAAATTAAATATTCCCATGTTGCTTTAAATATCTATCCAATTCTGGCCAACACTGGACTTTTAAAAAAGACCTATGCTGCCGGGCGTGGTGGCGCACGCCTTTAATCCCAGCACTCGGGAGGCAGAGGCAGGTGGATTTCTGAGTTCGAGGCCAGCCTGGTCTACATAGTGAGTTCCAGGACAGCCGGGGCTATACAGAGAAACCCTGTCTCGAAAAACCAAAAAAAAAAAAAAAAAAAAAAAAAAAAAAGACCTATGCTAACTTTTAAGGCAGAACTCTAGCCCTGCTTTGCATATTTCTTTGTATACATCTCGCCGTTTCTTATTTTGTCATATTGTAAGGCTCTTTAAAGTATGAGAATGGCACAAAAAGAAAAAGGTGAAATAGATAAAAAAAAAAAAAAGTTAAATTTCTCCCTTATACTGTCTACAATACAATTCATGTGGACTAAAACGTTAATGGGACAAGTTTCCTTGTACCTTACAAGAGAGTATGAGCCAGCAAACTGATCTTGGCATAAAGATAACTTTTTAAAGGCTACTGATAAAAGTGGAACCCATGACAAGGGCACCGTTTGTACACGGTTTTCCAAATATATGCTTCTGATATAGTTCAAAGTGGTTCACTACTTACCAATTGTACCAAGAGATGGCTTTGGAAACCAATACCATAACTACCTCAACCTATCAGCAATTCAAGATCACCATACATTATACACCAGACACTGCAAACCCAGCAGATGTATACATTATACACCAGACACTGCAAACCCAGCAGATGTATACATTATACACCAGACACTGCAAACCCAGCAGGTGTATCTGAAGAACATGGTCCATGTGTATTATTACTGGTTGGATTTTGTGTGTGTGTGTGTGTGTGTTGGAGGAGGAGAGGGACAGGGAGAGGGAAGGAACAGAGATTCTCTAAATACCCCAAACCAGGCCAGTAATCTTTATCTTTACCTTTATCTCCCTTCCCCATTCTTCTGAGAGTTAGGAGCAGCCACCACACCTGATTTCTTAAAGCAGACACCAGACAGACTCCTGTCTTCAGACATTCTGGAGCCACCACTTGTCCTCTGCAAAATGAAAATCCATTAGCATCAGAGGTTTGAAGAAGTACTACCATGGAAAACAAGTCAAACTAATTGCATTCATTACTTTTTGGTTGTTGTGGCAAAACACTATTACTAAAAGCAACCATGGAGGAAAGAGTTTATTTTGGCTAGGGGAAGAGGTCTCTCTCTCTCTCTCTGTGTGTGTGTGTGTGTGTGTGTGTGTGTGTAGGTCTCTCTCTCTCTCTCTCTCTCTGTAAATGGACATAGCTGTAGGAGCAGGGAGCTGAGAGACTACATCTCCACCATTAACACAAAGCAGAGAGAGCAAACTGGAAGTGTGTGGCAGGTAGCTATAAACTCTGAAAACCTGCCCCCAGTGACTTACTTGCTCCAGCAAGGCTCCACCACCAACTGGGGACCCAGTGTTCCACTATCTAAACCTACTGGGGACACTTCATTCAAACCACTACACTGACTTAGTCTGACTTGACTACAAAATCTTTCCTTGAATCTGATGCTGCTAACCTCTATCCATAAAGCCCCTTGAGTGGGAAAGTGCAGCTCTCTGTGAAGGGAGTGCGCAGTCCCCATGCTGTAATTCTCTTGATTGACGCTCCATTTGAAGGACTTCCTGAATGCCCTATCCAGTTTGTAAATACACAAACGCCACATTAACTTGCTGCTTGCCAAAATATACAACCCCCAGAAGATTGTCTTAGACTTAATTTTTGTTATATCATATTTTGATATATTCACATGTTAGAGAACTATAAAATGATTTACATTAGCAACAAATAGTTCTAAAATGTATTGTGAATTATACTTTGCTTTTATCTGTTAAAATATCTCTTATGCAAGTATGAATACAAAAAAGTGTGAAGTACATTTTGTTATAATTTTTAAATATCACAAAATTAGAATATGTTATACTGTTTAAAGAAAAGAGCTAATGGGAGAGAAGGAAAAAGGAAGGGCAGAGGAGGGAGGAGGAGGGTAGAGACGAAGAACTTGTTCACATAGTGAATTCCAAGCTAGTTATGATTATATAGTGACAGCCTGTCTTGGGAAGGAAAGAGATTCAACTTCAGCCATATATTGTATCTGTAATCCCAGCACCTATAAGGAAGATTGAGTTTGAGGCCATCCTGAGCTAGAGGTCAAAAATGATAGCCTGTGCTACACAGAGAGACCCTGTCTAGCAAAACAAAATAAGCCAAAACCAAAACAAAAAACCTCCTCTGTGCCTATGGCTCAGGCCTGTAATCGCAGCTAGTCCAGAGGCATAGACAGGAGGATGGATAATCAGAGGTCTATCTGGGCTACAGAATGAGTTTTAGACTAGCCTAAGCAACTTGGGCCTTGTCTCAAAACAAAGATTAAAAAGAAGCCTGGGGTCACAACTCAGTTGTACAGTTCATTTCTAGCATCCATGAGACCCTAGGTTCAATCTTCAACATTACAAAGTGAAAAAAAAATACAGCTTTGGAACAACTTCTATTACATTTATTTTTGCATGCACATGTGCAGCATAGAAGTGGAGACCAGAGAATAACTTACTGGGGTCTGCTCTTGCCTACCACCATGTAAACATCAGGGATCAAACTCAACCTTGTCAGTGAGGGTTTTTACCCACAGCACAGTCTCTCCGGCTCAGATCTATTTCTATATCAAACGTGTGTGATTGGATACCCAGGATTTTTTTTTTTTGAGACAGGGTCTCTCTGTGTAGCCCTGGCTGTCCTGGAACTCACTCTGTAGACCAGTCTGGCCTTGAACTCAGAAATCCGCCTGCCCCTGCCTCCCGAGTGCTGGGATCAAAGGCGCCCGGCACTACCCAAGATCTTTTAACACATGAATTTGCTTTTAACCCTAATTATGTTACTAATGAGGACTCAGACACTGAATAAAGTACTTAACTTACTGTTGCTCGGTTTCTTCATCTCCAAAATAGAACTGGTTATGATGGTACCTGTTTCAATGATATTTTAATGTTAACTAAATACATAGCAAAGATGCTAATGTACAGTTGATGGTAAGTAGGCGTTAATAGCTACTACTATTATTATTATTAAACAATTTTGATCCCTTTAAAAACAACAATAAACATACTAAAGTGGAGAGGGGAAAGCCTGTATGGCCTCAACCCTACACAAAGAACTCCAAGCAGTTAAGGAATGTTGAGAGGAGAGGAAGCAGTCTTACCTAGGGAGGAGCACACCAGTAACTTACCCCATACCAAATAATCAACCTTGAAAACATGCATACAAATAACATTATACAGTCTGAACAGGTTGTATTTATGTAGTTAGAAATACATGACTATGTCACAGTAAGTAATGAAAAAAACTATTATTTTTACATTACTTTTAATTAAAATAATAATCAGATAACTTCAACTTCTGTCCACTTCTGTCAATTACCCTAAATTTCAGAGAAAAGACAGTATAACACAAAGAACAGTTATAGATCTATATATGTATACACACACATACAGTTTGAAAAACGCATCAGTTGAGATCACGAATTTGGAAGAGAGCAAGGAGGGGCATATGTGAGGGTTTGGAAGGAGGAACAGGAAGGGACATATAATTATATTATAGTCTAAAAAAATAGAGCGAAGTGAAAATCTCCTACATATTATGCAGGCTGGGGTTATAGCTCAGTTAGTAGAATGCCTGCCTATCATGCATGAAGCACCAAGTTTAGCCCTTAACACTGCATAACCTAGGTGTAGTGGTAAGTACCTCTGACCCTGGCATTTGGGAGGTAGAAGCAGAGGACAGAAAATTCAAGGTCAATTCTCTATTATAGGGAGTTTGAGAAATCCTGTCTCGAAAAAACCAAAAACACCCCAAAAAACAAAAAACAAAACAAAACAAAACAAAACAAAAAAAAAACCCAAAAAAGAAGTCTGGAATTACTGTGGACTTAACCTCTCATCTTTATACAGTATTCAGACTACTTATCTTGCCCAAAGTGCTTTACAAGTCTAGTTTACTAAGACTTCATTTCCTCTTGAATATACTTTCTTCCTGAAGGTTTTCTGATTTGTTCTAACAAGTTCCTGCCCCACAGTCCAGGTTGGCTTTGTGCTGGATCTCTCTCCATGCATCAGCCCTCCAGGGCCCTAGGGGTCTTTTGAAAATAGCAACTGCTGTCCCAGTTTCTGAATAATACAGAAAAACAAATATTTTTTCAAAAACAAAAAGAAGGTGCCGGGTGTGGTGGCACACGCCTTTAATCCCAGCACTCGGGAGGCAGAGGCAGGCTGATTTCTGAGTTCGAGGCCAGCCTGGTCTACAAAGTGAGTTCCAGGACAGCCAGGGCTACACAGAGAAACCCTGTCTCGAAAAGCCAAAAAAAAAAAAAAAAAAGGTAATCTGTCTCAAGGTGTTTTGATGTTAACACCTTAAAATTTTAACTTTTTAGGGAAGTGCTGTTCACTGTTTAAACACATGTATATTAAAAATAATAATAATTTAAATGTCTTGTGGCCCAACCAAAACAGCCAGATTTTGCCACCGGACACCAGCGGTCGCTCACTTCTTGTTAATTGAGAGATCAAACTAGAGCAGTAGAGTACATGATTATAACTACGAATAAGATAGAAGCTCAGTTACGGCACTTGCTAGCTAAGTGGTAATTTTAAAAAATGACATCGTATTTGAAAAATTAATATACTTAAAAAAAAAAAAAAAAGTAGCCTCATAGAAAACTCCCTCTTCCATGTTCTTAGGACCTTTAACCCGGACTTCCTAGCAGTGGTGGTGGACTTTAGACCCTCTTCCAAACCAATCCTTTTCACTTCTGTTTTCCCCAAGCACAGTCCTTTCTGCGCAAGGGGAAAGTGCGGCGGGACACTATCCACAGCACTCGAGGAATGTGATTTCTCTGACTCTTTCTCCAGGGCCATAGAATGGGGGACAAACTACAAAAGAGATCCAGTTAAAAATACAACTACCGACAAGCACCGCGAATCATCGACTTCCTTTCTGCCCCCACCTTCCGAGTGCCTTCCTCTTCCTCCTCTCCGCGCGCGTCCAGTCGCTTTGCATCACGGTATTTGAAGTTCTTTCTGGACGGAAGTGCCTAGCACTCCTTCGCGAGAGAGGAGCCGGAAGACTCTCGTTCCCAGAGGGCAGAGCAGGAGCCACGCCTGCGCAGTCTCAGTGAGGGCGTGTATGTCTGTCTGAGGGAGAGAGCGAGAGTGAGTGAGTGTGAGTGCGGGGTGGGGTGGTGGCCGTTACGTTCGGGGCAACGGCTAAGGCAGTGGAGAAGTGAGAAGAGAAACAACGTCCGGCGCTTCCGTCTTCGCCTAGGAGGAGGAGGAACTGGTAGGAAAAGGAAAGCCATTCGCCCCGGGCCTGGACTAGACCTCGTCGGGCCGGCGGAGGGCTGGCTATGTGCCTTTGAGGGTCGCTTGGGACGCCGAGCGAGAGCCGCGAGCGATGTCTCAGCCGCCGCCTCCCCCTCCGCTGCCGCCGCCGCCGCCTCCCCCTGAGGCTCCGCAGACTTCGTCGTCTCTGGCGGTGGCGGCTACCCCGGGGGGCCTTTCGAAACGAAGGGACCGGAGAATCCTTTCCGGGAGTTGCCCGGATCCCAAGTGCCAGGCGCGCCTCTTCTTCCCGGCCTCGGGTTCTGTCAGCATCGAGTGTACCGAGTGCGGACAGCGGCACGAGCAGCAACAGCTGCTGGGAGTGGAGGAGGTGACCGACCCGGACGTGGTGCTGCACAATCTGCTGCGGAACGCGCTACTCGGAGTGACGGGGGCTCCCAAGAAGAACACGGAACTGGTAAAGGTGATGGGCCTCTCCAACTACCACTGCAAATTATTGTCGCCCATATTGGCACGCTATGGAATGGACAAACAAACGGGCCGGGCCAAGCTTCTCCGGGACATGAACCAAGGAGAACTGTTCGATTGCGCGTTACTTGGTGACCGGGCCTTCCTCATCGAACCAGAGCACGTCAACACAGTGGGCTATGGCAAGGACCGCTCCGGAAGCCTCCTGTATTTGCATGACACTCTCGAGGATATCAAACGGGCTAATAAAAGTCAAGAATGCCTCATCCCAGTGCATGTGGATGGCGATGGACACTGCCTAGTGCATGCTGTGTCTAGGGCTCTAGTAGGCCGAGAGCTCTTCTGGCATGCTCTGAGGGAGAATCTTAAGCAGCACTTTCAGCAGCACCTAGCCCGATATCAAGCCCTGTTTCATGACTTTATTGATGCTGCCGAATGGGAGGACATTATCAATGAATGCGACCCTCTGTTTGTGCCACCTGAAGGTGTCCCCTTAGGCCTGAGGAATATCCACATATTCGGCCTTGCCAATGTGTTACATCGTCCCATAATTCTTTTAGATTCCCTCAGCGGCATGAGAAGCTCTGGTGATTATTCAGCCACCTTTCTACCTGGGCTCATACCTGCAGAGAAATGCACTGGGAGAGATGGTCATTTGAACAAGCCAATCTGTATTGCGTGGAGTAGCTCTGGTAGAAACCATTATATTCCCTTGGTAGGCATAAAGGGGGCTGCCTTGCCCAAACTACCCATGAATTTGCTACCTAAAGCATGGGGTGTGCCTCAGGACCTTATTAAAAAGTACATCAAGCTTGAGGAAGATGGTGGCTGTGTTATTGGAGGTGACAGAAGTTTGCAGGATAAGTACTTACTTAGGCTGGTTGCTGCTATGGAAGAAGTTTTTATGGACAAACATGGTATCCATCCTAGTTTGGTTGCTGATGTGCATCAGTATTTCTACAGAAGGACTGGGGTGATAGGAGTTCAGCCTGAGGAAGTTACAGCAGCTGCTAAAAAAGCAGTAATGGACAATCGCCTTCACAAGTGTTTGCTTTGTGGTGCCCTTTCTGAACTTCATGTCCCTTCTGAGTGGTTGGCTCCAGGAGGGAAACTGTATAACTTGGCAAAAAGTACTCATGGGCAGCTGAGGCCTGACAAAAATTACAGCTTTCCCTTAAACAATTTGGTTTGTTCATATGATCCAGTGAAAGATGTTCTGCTACCAGACTATGGATTGAGTAATCTAACAGCTTGTAATTGGTGCCATGGCTCATCTGTGCGAAGAGTCAGAGGAGATGGCTCTATTGTGTATTTGGATGGAGACAGAACTAATTCTAGGTCTACTGGTGGCAAATGTGGTTGTGGATTCAAACACTTTTGGGAAGGTAAAGAGTATGACAATCTTCCAGAAGCTTTTCCTATCACTTTGGAGTGGGGAGGAAGAGTAGTCAGAGAAACAGTCTATTGGTTCCAGTATGAAAGCGATCCATCTTTGAATAGTAATGTTTATGATGTTGCAATGAAACTTGTTACCAAGCACTTTCCAGGTGAATTTGGGAGTGAGATCCTAGTTCAGAAAGTTGTTCACACTATATTGCATCAGACTGCAAAAAAAAATCCTGACGATTACACTCCTGTAAATATAGATGGTGCTCATGCTCAGAGAGTTGGAGATGTGCAAGGACAAGAATTGGAGTCTCAGCTACCAACAAAAATTATTCTTACTGGACAGAAAACAAAAACCTTGCATAAGGAAGAATTAAACATGAGTAAAACTGAAAGAACTATTCAACAGAACATCACAGAACAAGCTTCTGTGATGCAGAAACGGAAAACAGAGAAATTAAAACAAGAGCAAAAGGGGCAGCCCAGAACTGTTTCTCCAAGTACTATTCGTGATGGGCCATCATCTGCACCTGCCACCCCCACCAAGGCTCCCTACTCACCTACCACTTCTAAGGAGAAGAAGATTCGAATAACAACTAACGATGGACGGCAGTCCATGGTTACCCTTAAGCCTTCAACAACCTTTTTTGAGCTTCAGGAAAGTATAGCCAGAGAGTTCAACATTCCTCCATATTTACAGTGTATTCGATATGGCTTTCCTCCTAAAGAGTTAATGCCACCCCAGGCAGGGATGGAAAAGGAGCCAGTTCCTTTACAGCACGGTGACAGAATTACAATAGAGATCTTAAAAGGAGGAGCAGAAGGTGGTCCATCCACAGCTGCACACTCAGCCCACACTGTGAAACAAGAAGAGATTGCTGTTACTGGTAAACTGTCATCTAAGGAACTTCAGGAGCAAGCTGACAAAGAAATGTACTCCTTGTGTCTTTTAGCAACATTAATGGGTAAGAGCAATTGAACTCTGATGGTGTATTTTTATTGTGAGTATAAAATACTGAGGTTTTTTTTGTTGTTGTTGTGGAGAGGGGAAAAAAAAACCTGTTGTTACCATAAATATTTGATTCTATACATAGGAGAAAATTATTTTCCTTAGTATTTGGTAGTAGATACTAATATGATTATTGAGTGAATTAGAACAGCATGAAATTACAGAATGAAAGTAGTTACTCAACTGTTAACGAGATTAATTAAATGTATTTCAAAATTTAAAAAAAAAAACCAAATGTATTTATAGTTAAAGCCCTTTTTCTCCCTGTCTGAGCTCCATCTTGATCCTTTTTCATTTATTTTTAATTTCATTTTCCTGTCTGTCATGTGATTTCAGGACTTGCTGTTTGATGAATTGCAGTTTCTGGTGTTTATAGTCTCACTGCGCTCCCACCTACTAGCCTATCCCATTTCCTGTTCTTCCTTCATTATGTTTTTCTTATGTGTACGATAGGTTTTGTGTTTAATTTTATGGTTCAGTGACTCTGGCATAATTGCAGTGTATAGCTCGTAAGAAACAAACAAGAAAGATGGCAATGGGGTTAGGAATTTCTTTCTGATAATTTAGTATAAATTGAAGGAAAATATACTATCAGCTAAATACTGTAATTTCAGCCATTAGATTATTTGGGATCCTGCCTAGTGGTATGCTATTTACATTATTTGCTTAACCTTTGCCTTTAAGTTGGTGTTAACATGCTTTACACAGTTTTCAAGTATGAAGAAAATTTAAAGGTTAGTTGTTAGAAGAGACTTAATTTTGCTGAGATTAGAACTTTTTTGCTTGAAAAGGGCTGGCTTTTGATTCTGTTTTCTCAGACTACTAAATAGTAGTGAATTGGGCCTTGGTCTACTATAATGATTTGTTATTACAGGCTTTAAGTTGAGAACCTTCTCATGGGAGATATAAAAACTGTACAAACTTTCAACTTGATATTGTCCGTTTTGGTTTGGTAGCCATAATAACTGAATTGGGAAGCCGGGCGTGGTGGCACTCGCCTTTGGTCCCAGCACTCGGGAGGCAGAGGCAGGTGGATTTCTGAGTTCGAGGCTAGCCTGGTCTGCGGGGTGAGTTCCAGGACAGCCGGGGCTATGCGGAGAAACCCTGTCTTGAAAAACCAAAAAAACAAAAAAACTGAATTGGGGAAACCATCCTAGGTATTTTCTATATTTCTGAGACATTGTGGTTTCTTAGAGATTTTGTGGCTGTATGATGTTGGGAATCAGAAGACACAATTTGACTCTTGGCTCAAATTACTTAGTGATTTCCGGAAAACTATTAACTCCCCAATACTTCAATTGCTTCTGTACAAAAGATCACTTGTAGTTGATATGAACATGGGTAAAATATTCTCAGAACTCTAAAAATAACATCCTCACAAAATGGGCAAAATTAGGTATATACAGAATTTTTTTTTTTTTTTTTAGATTTTATTTTATTTATTATATGTAAGTACACTGTAGCTGTCTTCAGACACTCCAGAAGAGGGATCCAGATCTCCTTACGGATGGTTGTGAGCCACCATGTGGTTGCTGGGATTTGAACTTATCACCTTCGGAAGAGCAGTCGGGTGCTCTTACCCGCTGAGCCATCTCACCAGCCCCCAGAATTTTTTTTTTTTTTTTTTTTTGGAGACAGTTTCTCTGTATAGCCCTGGCTGTCCTGGAACTCACTTTGTAGACCAGGCTGGCCTACGAACTCAGAAATCCGCCTGTCTCTGCCTCCCAAGTGCTGGGATTAAAGGTGTGAGCCACCACGCCAGGCTAGAAAATATTTTTAGACTGGCAGTTTCCTAAGTTAAAACAGCATGATAATGTCAGTCTTAAAAGAGGGTAAATTTGAACATTTATGTGGTGAATATCTCCTATTGACTTTGTATATCCAGTAGCTAGTGCCCAACGAGTAGTAAGCAATTTGAAGAGTTTTGTTTTGTTTTTAATTGAATTTAACATGTCTAAAGAAAGACTGTATCTGCAGAAATGGAATGGATGGTCAGCATTCAACATTGAAAAAGAGTCCAAAAAGCAGAATTTGGCAGTGCTTATACACTGTTGTACAAATTTATCACCTGGGGTTCATGATAATTCTGGTAACTAGAAAGGTAATCTTTGCTGAAGGATAGGAATATTTTTGAGTCCTGGGTTTTGTCGCCTCTGCCAGAACACCCTGTTTACCTGATTCCATGATTTTATAAGAGCATTTACTTTTACCACTCATTTAGCTTCTTTTGATAACAGGGGAGAGTATAGGTAAGGATTCCGTTTACTCCATTGTAGATTAATACATTGGCATGGGTGACATTATAAATCTTAAGTATTTGCTTAGTATGGTAATATATTCTGTAATGAAAGTAAAAATACTAGCTTATAATTACTTTTCAAAAAGTATTGATTTAAGCTTCCTGCATCTAATTTTCTAGGAACTAGTTTAGACTATAATAAGTTCCCCAAGATGCCACCTTCTATTCTGATCCTTTGCTGAGGAAGTCTTCTGATTTTATAGCTTTTATCAAAACACAACCAACCTTCTTTTCTGTAGACATAAAAAAATGATAAACCTCAAATACATCAGTCATAGCATTTTAGAAAAAATGTCTTATTTGATTACACACACACAGAGGGTTGGGGGAGAGAAAGGGGTATGTGTGTGGATTTATAGTAGCCAGAGATGTGTTTTTCCTTTTTTTGAGGATGGTTTTGTTTTTTTAGCTAATGGCTTCAGATGGTTCAATTTATCATGCTGGGGAGGGTGTGATAGAGCACAGTTTATATCATGGAGGTCATGGGGTAGAAAAAAGGGCTGTTTTGAGCTTTTATTTGTTTTTGTGGTGCTAAGATTGTACTTAGGACCTTACCTTCTTATGGTTTTTTTTTTTTTTTTTGGTTTTTGAGACAGGGTTTCTCTGTATAGCCCTGGCTGTCCTGGAACTCACTCTGTAGACCAGGCTGGCCTCGAACTCAGAAATCCACCTGCCTCTGCCTCCCGAGTCCTGGGATTAAAGGCGTGCGCCACCATGCCCGGCTCCTTCTTATGTTTTTAAGTACAATATTCATTAAATAGATTTTGTATTAGATTAACAAAATAATATATCAGTCATCTTGGTATGAGGCATTCATGGAAACAGTCACAATTTCTTTGAAACATATAATGGTAGTATATTTCACATATACTTTCAGTACATTTTATCCAGACCATTAGAGTTTATTTAATTTAGTTTTTGCAGACTGCCATCTTCAATACTTGTATAGTGTTTAAATCAACCCCCAATTATGACTTTGCAAAATATATTAGTACAATTCCTTGTAGATCACTTATTTGTATTTTATTATATGATAACTATGGTAGATATGATCTACCATAAGAATTTGGCTCATTTCTTTTTTCTTACTATTTTCTGATTATCATAGCATTATCAGGAGGTAAAGATAGGTTTAGTGAAAACAAAATTTGACTCTAGTTTAGTTATCTCAGTTCGCTACCAACTTTTGAAAAATGGATAAGCTTATTGGATTTTATTAAACTGTTTTTCTTCCTGAAAGGACTGTGGCTTTTTACTTTTAAAATATAGGGCCTATTTGGGTCAATCCCCAGCATCCAAATTCTCATAACTTGTAGTTTCTTTTTTACTTATTGGTGAAAGTGGTACTAGTAGTTGAATCCAAGATCTCATGCATGCTTAGCAAACATGTTTCTACTTACTAAGCCCATCATAATACCCCAGGATTTTTCAAGATCACATTTGGAATTCAGATGTATGTATGTTTGTTTGTTTGTTTGTTTGTTTATTTTTGGTTTTTTCGAGACAGGGTTTCTCTGTGAAGCCCTGGCTGTCCTGGAACTCACTCTGTAGACCGGGCTGGCCTCGAACTCAGAAATCCGCCTGCCTCTGCCTCCTGAGTGCTGGGATTAAAGGTGTGCGCCACCACGCCCGGCTCCAGATGTTTATTTTTTTAGGTGATGTTGGATCTCTATATTATTATTCTCTCTTTATATTTTCTTCAAATGCTAGGTGAAAGTTTGAAATTTAGATTATGCTTATATGTTTATTTATGGTGGTATTCCTTATGTGCCATTGAATGGTTTTACTTATTTATATGTAGCACATCTGTAGTGAGAATAGTCATAAAGTTGAATATGATATTGATCGTATACATTATAGGTAATTTATTTAATTATACTTTGAAGATTAAGTTAATCACTTCTATGATTTAGCCATTTGATATATTTTACTTGCTTCTATTTTCTTCCAAAGAATTCCAATATATATATAAAGTAACATGTGGTAGTTTTTTGTTTTGGTTTTAGTTTTTGTTTAAGACAGGGTTTCTCTGGGTAGCTCTGGCTGTCCTGGTACTTGCCTTGTAGACTACCTGGCTTCAAACTCACAAGAGATCTACCTACCTTTGCCTGGAATTAAAGGTGCACACCACCACACCCCACCTTGAAACAAGGTTTTTAATGTAAATTTAAAAAAATTGAAACTAGCTTCTGTTTTTTTTAAAGATTCTAATACACACACACACACACACACACACACACACACACACACATACATATGAATGAGATTCGTATGCTGTAGCAGCTGTCTTCAGACACACCAGAAGAGGTCATTGAATCCTGTTAAAGATGGTTGTGAGCCACCATGTGTGGTTGCTGGGAATTGAACTCAGTACCTCTGGAAGAGCAGTCAGTGCTTTTAACCTCTGAGCCATCTATCTCTCCAGCCCTAAAAATCGCTTCTGAAATAGAAAAGAAACAGTAGATAAAGTAAAAGAAAATCATCTGTAGTACTTCTGCTATATATATATCTCTGTTTAGAGAGGAGAACTGAAGGCTCTAGGAAGGATTCCAGAAGAAGACAGTGAAAGATTATTTATGGTGATTTATTTTCTTTTTTTTTTTTTTTTTGGTTTTTTGAGACAGGGTTTCTCTGTATAGCCCCGGCTGTCCTGGAACTCACTTTGTAGACCAGGCTGGCCTCGAACTCAGAAATCCACCTGCCTCTGCCTCCAGAGTGCTGGGATTAAAGGCGTGCACCACCACGCCCGGCTTTTTCTTCTTTTCTTACATGCATGTGTGTACCACTTGTTTGCCTAGTGGCCCCAAAAGCCCAAAGAAAATGTCAGATCTCCTGAAACAGCTGATTGTAAGTGACCAAGTATGTGTTGAGAATTGAACCCAGGTCCTGTAGAAGAGGAGCAGGTGCTCTTAACTACTAAGCCATCTATCTAGCCAGAAAAAACAAACAAACAAACAAGCAAACTTCCTCATTTGTGGTACTCATTCTATGTGTTTATTCAACCAGTATTAAGAATGCAGTTGTTCAGTGCTGTGCCAGGTCCTGGGAATAGAAAGTCTAATGAACCACTGACCTTTCCCTGAATCTGAAAATCTTTTAGTTTAAAAGAAGAAAGAAAAAGTAAACTAAATTAGCCAGCAGTATAATAGTGGCCTTGTTATTTCTGTAAATATTGATATCAACGTAGGTATTACTCAACCACTCAAATGAATTGTAGAGGAAGTGACACTTACATTGAATTTATAATTTATTTTTATTGTATCTATTTAATTTGCATTTGTGTGTGTGTGCATGCATGTACACACACCTGTGCACATGCTCCACAGCACATATGTTTAGGTCAGAGGACAGCTTGAGGGAGTTGGTTCTCCTCCCATCATGAGGGTCTTGGGGATTGAATTTGGCTTGTCAAGCTTGGCAGTAAATGTGTGCCTGTAACTGATGAGCAATTATTGAATTTTAAGTTTATTCTTTAAACTGCCTTTTAAGGAATACATAACAATTATTATACGGGACAGTAGTATAGGCAGGAGAGAGTAGTAATATATGGAGAAGGTACTAATTAGGACACTGGAACAGTTTGCATTGTGTCATAAAAATTAAGGCAGAGGGAACTGGGCTTGATGATGGTGTGTGCCTATAATTCCAGCACTCAGGAGGTGGAAGAAGAGGAAGGATGATTAGGAGTTCTAAACTAGTCTCAGCTACATGGTGAGACCCTGTCTCATAACAACAAAACAAAGTCACAGTAAGGTGTGGTGTGAGGTTGGTAGAGAAGGACTAGCTCTTGTATTATATAAAAAAGGATTTTAGGCTTTTATCTATGTTCTTTTCCTTTTTTTTTTTTTTTTTCTTTCTTTTTAAGACATTGTCCTATAGCTTACACTGGCCTTAGGACTCCTTGTGGAGCTGAAGATTTCTTTTGGACTGCTTTGCTTCAGTATGGGAGATTTAACTTTACATGAACAAGGGAGTTGGGGAGGACAAGACTGAGGGAAAACCAGTTGAGTGGGGCCAGTAGTATAGGCAGGAGACAGTAGTAATATATGGAGAAGGTACTATGGAGACCTTTATGTGACTGTGGTGGACTTGTACTAAGATCCTGCTCTCTAGTCCCCTATCTTATTTATTTCTCTTACCAACAAAGATAACTTATTGGAGGAATTTATATACCAAAGGGAATAATTTCTCTTTTCTATAGCCAGTTGATATCATGCATATTTATAAAGCAGGACAGTGAATAGAGCTGTCATGTTTGTTACATGATTTGAACTCTAGTGGATGTTTAATTTTAGGGTTATGTATAAACTTTGGATTGGTGTGAAGATTCATAGCATATCTTGCCACTTCTTAGCTGCATGATCTTGGGAAATGGGAAATTATTTAAGCATTGTTCTGAGCTTTGCTTGTAAATGAAATAGAACTTAGTTGTGACGGTAGAAGATGCTGTTAAAGGGACCTTCTCAGCTCAAAGATAGGTGAGTAATAGCAGCTTAGATGGTATTATACTTCCTTTAACCTATTACCCTTTCTGGGGCAAGAATTAGTTCTTGGGGGATAGAGAGTAAAAAACTTTACCCTTAATGTATAAAATTAAACACAAATACATAACATAAAATAGTATACTAGGCCAGGTGGTGGTGGCGCACGCCTTTAATCCCAGCACTTGGGAGGCAGAGGCAGGCGGATTTCTGAGTTCGAGGCCAGCCTGGTCTACAGAGTGAGGACAGCCAAGGCTATACAGAGAAACCCTGTCTCAAAACAAACAAACAAACAAACAAACAAAGTATAGTAGAGTTATCTGCTATTCATACTTTATGGGGAGTGCAGCTGATGAGTCTTTATGGGGAGATGATGAAAACAAAGAGATACATGACCTGCTTAAAGATGACATGGTCTGGAGTGTGAAGTGCTAAGAAATGTGGTACTTTTCACATTACTCTCACTTTGGCTTCAGATTCTTACCCCTCAAAGCCAAAACAACAACAAAACCCAAACCAACCCCAAGCCCTGATACCCTTATGTTTTCCAAATAAATAATATCCTTGAATATTTAGAAAAACTGTGACTATTTAGGATAAGAATGACCATAATTAAATGGAAGGTTATCACCACAGAAGAAATTTTCTAGATAAAATTTGGTCAGTATAGCTGTTATTAGTATAGGAGTTATTAGTTTTTTGTACTTGGGGGGATTTGATTTTTTTTTTTTTTTAAAAGATTTATTTTATTTATTATATGTAAATACACTGTAGCTATCTTCAGACACTCCAGAAGAGGGCGCCAGATCTTGTTACAGATGGTTGTGAGCCACCATGTGGATGCTGGGATTTGAACTTATCACCTTCGGAAGAGCAGTCGGGTGCTCTTACCCGCTGAGCCATCTCACCAGCCCCGGGGATTTGATATTTTAAGTCAAACTTTTCTCCATGTCTTCATTTAAATATAACCATTTTGGTAATAGTACTGTATTATTAGTAAAAAGTGTTTGTGTAACTGAATGTTCTAGTTAAATGAAGGTTCACTTGCCAAGGCTTTTAAATTTTTATATTTTAAATTGGTTCACTAAAGATAAACTTTAGGGGGCTGGAGAGATGGCTCAGTGGTTGAGAGCACTGACTGCTCTTCCAGAGATCCTGAGTTTGGATCACAGCAACCACATGGCTCACAACCATCTGTAATGGGATCTGTTGCCCTCTTCTGGTGTGTCTGAGGAGAGCAATGGTGTACTCATATACATAAAATAAATAGATAAATCTTGGAAGAAAAAGAAAAAAATAACTTTAGCTGAGTGTTACACAACTATTGTTTAACTAATATGTTCATATTCCTCTTTATGGTATGGGGAAGGATTGCAGATATATGATTAATTAGCATCAGTCATTTCCATACAAGACTCAGGCCCAGCAGTATAATTTTCTAGTAAGAAAGACAAAAATTAACCCATTATTGCTATGTGTTCTTATTTTCTATGATGTAATATAATGATGAAAATAATGAAAGTATAAAGCAGCAGCACATTGGCATATTCTATTCTTCCATTCTGATGCTTTCAAATGCTGTTATCTTTTTTTCCCTTTTGTTGGTAGGGATTGAATTCTGGACTTTGGGCAACAAAAAACAACAAGTTAATTGCTTATGTTTAATCTCTACTTATTTTTCTCCATGGCTATTTCTTTTTCTTTGCTTTTAACACACGTACACAATACAATTCTGTATTCTAGTTAAAAGTGAATATCTTTTCATAATCTTTTCTGTTCCTGACCAGTGTTTACCAGCAAGTTTTCTTTGAGGAACTCTGAAACTTCAAATATATTTTGTTTCATATGCTCAGTACTGATTTGTGCAGTTTTAAGGATATTTTTGTTAGCTCCTATATTTAAAAATTGAGGGAACTTATTAAAAATGTAGATTGTTATGGTGTCCTGGAAAGTGACATGGGCCTTCAAACACTGAGTTAGGCTTCTCTGTAACTGCAGTTGGCTGTAACTCTCACCTTTACATGGTCCATCCATTTTCTGGAGTGCCATTGTATCTCTGTGTTATACTTATTCTGGATCTGGGCCCTGCAGTCTCTGTTTTAGGCTAACCTGTGTCAGCATATTCAAAGATAGCCCTCTTATGTTTAAGGTCACACTTTGTCTGCTTTTGTCTTTCAGGAGAAGATGTGTGGTCTTATGCAAAGGGACTTCCTCACATGTTCCAGCAGGGTGGTGTATTCTACAATATTATGAAGAAAACTATGGGTATAGTTACATTCTGATTTTATTCTTGGATAATGTTTCTATTTAAGCTATTATAAACTTGAGAACACTCAAATAGGGGCCCAGTGAGATGGCTAAGTGGGTAGAGGCACGTGCTGACAAGCTTGAATTGACTACCTGATTTCCATCCCTAGGACGTACATGGTAGAAGGAGAAAACCAGCTTCTGCAGTTGTCCTCTGACCTACACAGTGCAGTATGGCACATGTATACCCATGCACACACATACATATACACAAAATAAGTAAAATAGAATAATATTATAAAAGGACAGTTTTATTTAAAATACTGACAGTTGAGCATAGTACCACATGCCTATACTCCAGGTTGCGGTTTTGATACTGGAGAACTCTTTGAGCCCAGGAGTGCCCGCCCAGCCTGGCAACATAATGAGGCACCCCACAACCACCAATTTTTTTTTCCCAAGAAATCTAGTTTCTTGGTTACACATTTTTTTCCCATACTATCTTTAGTGGTTATTTGGGAATTTTACATTATGAACTATGATCACATTCCCCAGTCCTCTCCGATCTCCCCATCCCTTGTAGCCTTACCCCCTCAAATGAAAGAAGGAAAAAAACAAACCCATTCAGTTTGTGTTGCCCATATACTCACTGGAGCATGGTCAAACTTCCAGTGGCAAGTCCTTCCCTACCTACACCCCTGCCAGAAGCCATAATTGTGGAGAGCTATACTTCAGCAATCTTTATCTCAATTTTTAAGATTTCTCGTCAATAGCTTTCTGTCTCGGCTGTGACTTCAAGGAGGGAGGTGGGGGTGGGGTGGGAGTAGGGTTGTCATAGAAGCCTTCCATGTCCCTCTGAGTCTGCAGTCACCAGAGTGTCTTCCTTGTCCTTTATAGTGAGTGGATGATGGACTTCTACGTAGTTTCTTGCAACAGCATGGCCCATGGCCCTATTTCTTAAAGATTTATTTTATTTTAAATTATGTGTGTGTGCACATGAGTGCAGGTACTCTCAGACACCAGAAGGGACTTTGAGCTGTCCAACCCTGTGTGCTAGGAACTGGGCTGAGTCCTCTGCAAGAGCAGTACGTGTACTTAACCACGAGCCATCTCCAGTCCGAGAGACTCCCCCCCAACCCCCGATTTTTTTCTTTTCTTCTTTTTTTTTTTTTTGGTTTTTTGAGACAGGGTTTCTCTGTATAGCCCTGGCTGTCCTGGAACTCACTTTGTAGACCAGGCTGGCCTCGAACTCAGAAATCCGCCTGCCTCTGCCTCCCGAGTGCTGGGATTAAAGGCGTGCGCTACCACGCCCGACTCTTTTTCTTTTTTTTTTAAGTGTGTGCATATTTCTTTCCTTTTTTTGTCCTCCTTAGTGCTAGGGTTTGAACCAAAGGCTTCACTCACATTAGGCAAGTGCTCTACTACTGACCTACATGTATGTGTATATATATGTATAAGTATCCCTCCACTGAGCTACATCCCCAGCCTTGTGTATAAGTGTGTGTGTGTGTACACGTACATACATATATATAAATGTGCATATGTGTGTGAAAGCCAGAACAGAGCCTCAGGTGTCATTCATTCTTCATGTTCTACCCACAGGTTCTTTTTGTTTTTTAGCTAAGGCCTCTTACTGGCCTGGAGCTTTCCAAGTAGGCTAGGTTAGCTGGCCAGTGAGCCCCAGAGATCCATTTCATCTGTCTCTTTTGCATTGGTATATTAAGCGTGTGCCACTTTTTTTTCCCAACATATGTTCTGGGAATTGAACTCAGGATTTTTGTGCTCACAGCAAGCACTTTACTGATAGATCCATTCTCTCCTATCCCGTATGTGTGTGTGTGTGTGTGTGTGTGTGTCTGTCTGTCTGTCTGTATGTATGTATGTATGTATGTATGTATGTGTTTGTTTGTATGTGTGTATTTATTTAAATACTTTTTTTCTGTTTACCAATCTGCCTTGTTATCCTGATGTGGTCAGGTATGTTTTCTGCAGTGTAATTAATACTTTTTTGTTTTGTTTTGTTTTGTTTGTTTTTGTTTTTCGAGACAGGGTTTCTCTGTATAGCTCTGGCTGTCCTAGGACTCACTTTGTAGACCAGGCTGGTCTTGAACTCAGAAATCCACCTGCCTCTGCCTCCCGAGTGCTGGGATTAAAGGCGTGCGCCACCACGCCCGGCTAATACATTTTTATATTGCTTTCTTGCTTCTATTTTGGTCCTTAATGATGAAATTATACAAGCTGCAAAATTAGAGGCAGAACTGATTACACTTCTTTATGACTGTCCCAGAAACAGATAATATGATATTTTTATTGTTTTGTTTTAGTGATGACCTACTGCTTTTTAGGTTTCGGGAAACAGCTTGTTTTACACTTAACTTCTTTGTTTATAAAGATAAGTACACTTGTATGTAAGTAAACACACCTGTAGGATTTTAAGATCTTGGGAGAGAAGTTGGCAGGGCATATATTTGGACCTCATATGTTTTTGCACAGATGTAACATGAGTACTTTTAGCTTCAGATTTATCATTCTGGTTTAGCCTATTATTTCTCCTACCTAGCTTTACAGACATTAAATACAAAATTTTGTGGTGTACACTTTGAACTTTTTTCCTTCAAAACAGCAAATACCAACTAGGCTGCTGTAGAAATGTCAGACATAGAAAGTAGCAAGGGTATTATGAGTCCCATGTATCTATCACCTGACTTCCATAATTATGAGTCTAGTTCAACTTTCTTCTCAACTGCACTGTTCAAGTTAGTCTCAGATATATAGTTGCAGAACTAAGTCCTTTTAGTGTGTATAAAATGTGAAATATTTTAATTTCACCAAATATCAGTGTTTAAATATCAAACAAATGTTTTCTTTCAGTTCATTTGAATCAGGGAACCAAAGAATATCTTTTTTTTTTAAAGGATTATTGTTACTTTAAACATCTTAATTTTTTCTTTTTATTTGATTTTTACAAGACAGGGTTTCTCTGTATACCTCTGGCTGTCCTGGAACTCACTCTGTAGACCAGGCTGGCCTTGAACTCAGAAATCCGCCTGCCTCTGCCTTCCAAGTGTTGGTATTAAAGGTGTGCTCCACTACTGCCTGACTAAACATCTTAATTTTATTGCTATTATGTATAAAAATGACGTGTGTGTCTGTGTGTGTGTGTGTGTGTGTGTGTGTGTGTGTATGTGTGTATGTGTGTATGTGTGTCATTTACCACAGCTTGTTGGTTCGTTTGTGGTCAGGAGTCAATTTCCTTTCACCTTGTGTCCTGGCATTGAGCTCTGGTTGTCAGGCTTGTTTGTTAAGCACTTTTCATATCATTGTGCCAGCTCAGAGACAGGTTCAAACTAAGTATCATATACCCAAAATATTTGGAACCAGAAATATTTTGGATTTTGGGCAACTTAGGCACACTTTGCATATACATCATGATCTATTTTGTTGATGGAACTCAAGTCAAAAATTGATTTGTGTGTCCTATCTGCCTTAAGCACATCACCTGCAGATAATCTCATATAATCTCCTTAAGTAATTTTGTAGTAACGTGAAGTAATTTTTAAGTCACATGAAGCCAGTTTCATAGTGTAGAATCTTTGACTAGTAGCATTATTTTGTGCTGAAGAAAGTTTCAGATTTTGGCACATTATGGATTTCAGATTGTTGGATTAGAGGTGCTTAGAACCTGTATATTCTTTAATACGCTGTATATGGATTTTGAGAAACATGCAGTCATGTATCAATCCCAGTAAAAATACAGAATATCTTTCATCAGTCCAGATTTTTAGCCAACCCCATTTCCCAGTCCCCAAACACTGACAACCACTGATTTGTTTTCTGGGTTCATTTATTTTCCGTTTTCATATTGTTGTATTAGGGTGACTTTTTGTGCCTTTTGCTGAGAATAGGCGTTGGTAAATTAGCCTGAGGGACATGTCACATCTGTTGCTTGTGAAATTTTGTTGGCATGTAGCCATATTCTTGTCTACATACTACATATTGCTGCTTTTGCAGTACAGCATTAGAATTGAATAGTATTAGAGACCTTACAGTCTACTGTAATCAATGTATCATAACAGTGTCCTTTAGAGAGAAAAGCCTTTTTCTGTTTTGTTTTTAATTATATAAAGGATTTTTATTTTTGCATATGGAAGGAAGTCAGATGTCTATGGTCTATGATCTGGTAAATAGCTTTCTTGCTAGTAAAGTCCTGCGGCAGTATAGGATATAACATGGCAAGAAACAGGGATAATGAATGTGTCTTACTGTTTTAGTATATATTGGCAGGTATTAGTAGTTTTCATTTTCATTGCTGAATAATATTTCATTGATTGAATATATTACATTAAAAAATAATAGAGGCTGGAGAGATGACTTAGCTGTTGATTAGGAGTACTTTCTGCTCTTGGCAGAGGATTAAAATTCAGTTTCCAGCACCAATTTTGGGGAACTCACAATCCTATAACTCCAGCTCCAGGGAAGCTGTTGTCATTTTCTGGCCTCTACAGGCACCCTTATACATGGAACATAAGGTCACAGACACACAGACATACACACACATACACATTTAAAAAAAAGATCTCAACCAAAAGACATTTGAACTGTTTTCAGTTTTTAGCTACTATGAATCTAGCCCTGTAAACATTTCATGTATATACAGGTTTTTGTATTCATGTAAGCTTTTCTCTTTTTTCCTTCTTTCTTCCCTCCCTCCCCTCTCCCTCTCTTCCTTCCTTTCTTCTTCCTCTTCTTCCTCCTCCTCCTTATCAATATCATTGTTATTATTTTGAGATGGGATTTCTCTAGCTGTCCTGAACTGGCACTATAGACTAGGCTGGCCTTGAACTCAGAGATCCACCTGCCCTCTGCCTCTCCAGTGCTGGGATTAAAGGCATGGGCCACTATACCTGGTTTCATGTAAGTTTTTCATTTCACTTTCGTAAATACTTAAATGGAACTTAGGATCATATGGTGAGTATATATTTATCTTTGTAAGAAACTTTTATGATTGGGAAAATGGCTCAATTGATGTAAAGGGCCTGCTACATAAGTGTGAGGATCTGAGTCCAGATCCCCAACACTCATGTAAAAAGCAGGGCATGGTGGCATGTGCTTGCAGTCCTAGCAGAGACAAGAATATTCCTGTAGCTGGATGGTCAGCTAGTCTTGCCAAATCAGTGAGCTGGGGATCAGGTGAGAGGAAGATAATCAGTGTTGACCTCTGGCTTCCACATGCACACACATATGTACACACTCTGCCACCATATAACACACACACACACACTCACTCATATAAACCTCCATATCGTTTTCCAAAGTGATCATTTTGTTTTAAATTTGTGTTGGCACTTGGTAGTGTCACTTGTATGTGTATGTGCTTTTGTGTGTATGTACAGGTACATGTGTATGTTTGGGTATGTGTTTATCATATATGCATGTGGAGGCCAGAGGACAACTACTTCAAATGTTGTTCCTCAAGAGTTGCCCACATTGATTTTTTAAATTTAATGTACGTGAGTACACTGTTGTTGTCCTCAGACAGTAGAGGGCAACAGATCCCATTACAGATGGTTGTGAGCCACCATGTGGTTGCTGGGAATTGAACTCAGAACCTCTGGAAGAACAGTCAGTGCTCTTAACCACTGAGCCATCTCTCCAGCCCTGCCAACGTTGATTTTTGAGATAGGGTCTTTCACTAGCCTAGAGTTTATTGAATAGGCTAGGGTAGCTGGCCTGTGAGTCCCAAGGGTCCTTCTGTCTCTGATGCTCTAATGCTGGGATTACAAGAGCATACCACCATTCCTGGCTCTTTTATATGGGTTCTGAGGCTTAGACCAGGTTTTGTTTTAATGTATGTGTGTATACACACACACACACACACACACACACACACACACACACACACACACACACACACACACACANCAAAAAAAAAAAAAAAAAAAAAGCCTATATTTTATCCATTGAGTTATCTTGATGCCTTCTCAAAAATTAGTTAACAAGTTATATATTTGGAAAGGATAAATTAATACCATATGCAAAATATCCCTCAGTAAATTTGCTTTAAAAGTCACTTGAAGCCATGTGTGGCGACATATATTTATAATCACAGCTTCTTCTTTTTTTTTTTTGTTTTGTTTTTTTGTTTTTTTGAGACGGGGTTTCTCTGTGTAACCCTGGCTGTCCTGGAACTCACTTTGTAGACCAGGCTGGCCTCGAACTCAGAAATCCGCCTGCCTCTGCCTCGAGTGCTGGGATTAAAGGCATGCATCACCACGCCTGGCTAATCACAACTTCTTAAGACATGGCCAGGCAATGGTGGTGCGGATTTCTGAGTTTGAGGTTTGATGCCAGCCTGGTCTACAGAGTGAGTTCCAGGACAGCCAGGGCTATACAGAGAAACCCTGTCTCCAAAAAAAAAAAAAAAAGGCTGAGACACTCAGGAAGTTGAGGCAGGAAATTATTACAAGTTCAAGGCCTATTTAGGAAACCTAGCAAGACCTTATCTTAAAATTAAAAAGGGAATGTAGTTTAGTGGTAGAACACTTGCATAGCATGAATATGTAAGACTATGTGTTCAACTCTGAGATTACCCAAACAAAACTCAAGCAATTTTATATATATATATATATATATATATATATATATATATATATATATATATGGATCTAATTCTAGAGTTTCTTTTTTTTCCTTTTTCTAGTGCTATGACTTGACTATTGTATTTTTATAGTGATTCTTTAGTGATTCTTAAATAATTCACTGAATATTTCTTCTGCTCCCAAATGTTTTTTGGGTATTCCTGGTCCGTGTTTATCCACATAGGCTTTGGGATCAGGTTGTTTATTTCAACAACAAAAAAATCTACTGGGATTTTTTAATTGTCATTTCATTAAATATATAGACAAATCAGAAACATTTGATAACTTAACAATACTGTTTTGCAATTTATGAAAATGTTTCTCCATTTATTGTCTCTTACCCAGATTTTATAGTTTCAGCATACAGACATTGTAGGTATTTTATTTTTGGACTTTTTAATCCTGTTATTAAAAATTGTTTCTTATTGTTTATTACTAGTGACTAGAAATAAAATTGGCTTCCTGTGTTAACATTGTACCTTGTGACTTTCCTAATAAGCTCATAAATACTTTTTTAGTAGGTTGTGTAGGACAACATGGCTTTTGTAAATAAAAGATAGTTCTTGTTTTCACCTGTAAGTCTTATATTCTTTTCTTACCTTATTGCAGTGGCTAGGACTTTGAGTTCAGTATTGAATAGAAATGAAGAACATGGTGCTATCTTATCTTGGAGTAACCCTTCAGTCTTGAAATTTCATGAGTATGTTATGTTGAGGACAGTCCCTTCCATTTACTTTTTTACTGACCCGTTCCTATTAGGAATGAGTGCTGAATCATATCAAATGTTCCTTTTCATGTATGGAGATAATTGTGTCATTTTTTTCTCTGTTAGTTTGTTGAGAGGGTGAGTTACAGCAGCTGACATTTATTTATTTATTTTGAGACAGGGTCTCATTATGTAGCACTAGCACTGACTGCCTTGGACTGTACTAACTCACTTTGTAGACCAGGCAGGCCTCAAACTCAGAGATCTGCCTGCCCGTGTTTCACAAGAGCTGGGATGAAAGGCACAACCAGGAATTGAATTTTTTTTTTTTTTTTTTTTTTGGTTTTTCGAGACAGGGTTTCTCTGTATAGCCCTGGCTGTCCTGGAACTCACTTTGTAGAGCAGGCTGCCCTTGAACTCAGAAATCCGACTGCCTCTGCCTCCCGAGTGCTGGGATTAAAGGCATGCGCCACCACGCCCGGCTGAATTTTTTTTTTTAATTTATTTATTTTTTTTTAAATTTTTATTTTATTTTATTTATTATATGTAAATACACTGTAGCTGTCTTCAGACACTCCAGAAGAGGGCGCCAGATCTGGTTACGGATGGTTGTGAGCCACCATGTGGATGCTGGGATTTGAACTTATCACCTTCGGAAGAGCAGTCGGGTGCTCTTACCTGCTGAGCCATCTCACCAGCCCCTGAATTTTTTTTTTTAAGTTACTTATTTTCAGTTTTTATTTTGTGTGTATGAGTGTTTTGCTTGCATTCATGTATGTATACCATATGTTTTGAGGAGGCCAGAAGAGGTCATTGGGTTTCCTTCTATTGGAGTTACAGATGACTGTGAAATATATTGTGGGTGCTGGGAACTGATTTTGGGTTTCCTGCAAGAATAGAAAGTTCTCTTAGCAACTGAGCCATCCCTCTAGTCCCAGCGATTGACTTTGGAATGTAAGATTTGGCAAGTGCTTTGTGGTTGTTTATGATAAATAATGGTTTTTAGTTTTCTCCTAATAACTGTTTAATCAGGGTAACTTTGACTTCCTAAAATGCATTTAAGAACTATTTCTTTCTGTTATCTGCTAGATTTTGTCATCACTTGGTAGATGATGCTAGGTAAAATTGATTGATCAATGAGGCCCTTATGTTTAGAGTTTTCTTTAATAAAGGATTTCCTTTATATTTAAATTTTTTCTGTATATATTTCACTGTGTGTATGCCATTTATGTAAGGGTGCTTTCAGAGGCTACAAGAGACATTGGATCCCTTGGAGCTGGAGTTATTGGGGGATTGGGCCACCTGATGTGGGTGCTGGAATTGAAAGGAGAAAGCACACTGAGCTGTGAAGCCTCTCCAATCTCCTGTTGGGCAGGCTTTCACTGAGAATTTAATTTCTGGAATAGGTAGTACCCTAAGCTTATTTCTTCAACATGTCTGTTCATTTTATCCAAGTTGTCAAATGTAGTGGCATCAAGTTTTTTATAATATTCCCTTGTTGTCCTTTAATGCCTGTAGCTCTTTCTGATGTTGGTCATTTGTGTACCCTCCCTCAGTCCGTTTTGCTACTGCTTGGGCTAATGTTTGGTTTACCAGTTTTATTGATCTTTTTCAAAGAAACAACATTTGAATTCGTAGGTTTTTCTCTTCCCTTTTGCTTGCTTTAGATAGGAGATATGAAGGAAGATATAAAGCTAAATGTTGTTTTAGTTCTAATTCTCTTGTGGGTATTTTTGTTGTTGTTTGTGGTAGATAAATACATAAAATATGACCAATATTGAGAGTGTAAAATTTAATATGAAAGTTTCACAGATTCTGTTTTGTTGTTGTTATTGTTTTATTGTTGTTGTTGTTTTTTGTTTTATGGGTTTTTTTTTGTTGTTGTTGTTGTTTTCGAGACAGGGTTTCTCTGTATAGCCCTGGCTGTCCTGGAACTCACTCTGTAGACCAGGCCGGCCTCGAACTCAGAAATCCGCCTGCCCCTGCCTCCCGAGTGCTGGGATTAAAGGTGCAACCATTGCCTGGCTATAAAGTTTGGTTCTAAAGTTTTATTTTTCTTCTAGTTCTCTTAAGTAGAAGCTTAGACTAGTATAATTTATTTCTGTTTCCTAGTCATAAACATTATTTAAAATTTTGTTTTGTTTGTGTATTTGTGTGTATACTTGTGGATATGCATGAGTCACTGTGCAGGACAACTTTTGAAAGTTGATGCTCTCCTTCCACAGTGGGATCTAGGACTCAAACTCAGGCCAGGCTTGTATGGCAAGTGCTTTTATTACCTGAGTTATCTTGCAGGCTCTGATTTTTTTTTTTTTTTTTTTTTTTTTTTTTTTTTTTTTTTTTTTTTTTTTTTTTTTTTTNATATATATATATATATATATATATATATATATATTTCTCATTCCCTGGTAGAAGTACTTTAAGGTCTTACTGATGCTTTTTTTTGTACTATTATCAGTTAGTTTATAGTAAATAAATTTTAAATTTTATTTATTTATTATGTCTATGTACAGTGTAGCAGTTTTATTTATTTATTATTATTATATCTAAGTACACTCAGACACACCAGGAGAGGGTGTCAGATCTCATTACAGATGGCTGTAAGCCACCATGTGGTTGCTGGGATTTGAACTCAGGACCTTCAGAAGAGCAGTCATCTCTCAAGCCCAGCAAATAATTTTTTTTAATGTTTATTTATTTATTAATTTTTGAGCCATCTCTCAAGCCCAGCAAATAATTTTTTAATGTTTATTTATTAATTTTTTTGGTTTTGGAGGCAGAGTTTCACTGTGTAGCCCTGGCTGTCCTAGAACTTACTCTGTAGACAGGGCTGACCTCCAGCTCAGAGGATCTACCTGTGTCTGCCTCCTGTGCTGGAATTAAAGGCATGCACTAACACTGACGAGCTGCAAATAAATTTTGAAAGTTGTTCATCTAGCAATTGCATTCAGAAATTTTATTTTGGCCATAAATGTCTTTGCTATGCTTTTGAACGTATTGTAAACAAGATTTTAACATGTTAAATATCTTTCCTTTTCTTTAGGCATGGCTGATGGCAAACATTGTACTTTTCCACATCTACCTGGCAAAACCTTTGTTTATAATGCTTCTGAAGATAGACTGGAGTTGTGTGTCGATGCTGCAGGACATTTTCCCATTGGTCCTGATGTTGAAGATTTAGTTAAAGAGGCTGTAAGTCAGGTTCGAGCAGAGGCTACTACAAGAAGTAGGGAATCAAGCCCTTCACATGGGTTATTAAAACTAGGTAGTGGTGGAGTAGTGAAAAAGAAATCTGAGCAACTTCACAATGTAACTGCCTTTCAGGGGAAGGGCCATTCTCTAGGAACTGCATCCAGTCACCCGCACATTGATCCCAGAGCTAGGGACACTCTGGCTATGAGAAAGCATAATACAGGGACAGATTTTAGTAATAGTTCCATTAAAACAGAGCCTCCTGTGTTCACAGCTGCTTCTAGTAATAGTGAGCTTATTCGAATAGCTCCTGGAGTAGTAACAATGAGAGATGGTAGGCAGATTGATCCTGATGTGGTTGAGGCCCAGCGAAAAAAATTGCAGGAAATGGTTTCTTCTATTCAGGCTTCAATGGACAAGCACTTGCGGGATCAAAGTACAGAGCAAACACCGTCTGATCTTTCCCAAAGAAAAGTAGAAGTTGTGAGTTCTGTGAGGCCTGGGAATCTTCAGACTGGCTTGCCTGACCCTTTTTCTTTAACTGGTGACACTGAGAATATGAATACTGAAACAACTGATAGTCATGTAGCAGATGTACTGGGAGCAGCGTTTGCCACAAGGTCAAAAGCACAAAAAGAAAATTCCATGGAGGAACCTGAAGAGATGGATAGTCAAGATGCTGAGACAACTAACACAACTGAGCCGATGGATCACTCGTGATTTAATTTAGAGGCTAATAAAGGCAGAATGTTTATTGTGAATATGTAATATTTGTTGGCTGGGCCACATAACTTGAGTAGTCATTAAAAATCTTGTACGTATATAATTCAAAGATTATATCTTGTTATTCAGTGCATGATAGCAAGTGTGTGATTGGCAATAGCTTTTAATATACTGCTGCCCAGGCTGGCTCTGAATTCTTGTAAATTAGTTTAGATCTTTTGAAAGGGTTTCTTCCATATATGTGGTTCATTGGAAGTTCTTTGTCATCTTTAATTCCATGAAAGTCTTAATTTTCAGACATGAAAATTCTCTTGTTTAATGTTTGGTTTCTGCACAGGCCAGAATTGAAGAGGAAATGACAGTTTGTAGCCGTCCTACATTTCATGAGAATGTTAATTTCAAGTTGACCTGAACTAAATGTATCTTAAAATACATAAAACACTTTATCAGACTACTTATATTATAGAGACAGCTATTGTTGGCAAAAATATCTTGACAGAAGAGAGTAATGATACAACATTTTCCTGATTTGAGCAAACTTGGGAAGAAATATCTACCCTAGTATGATAAAGTCAGTGTGATTCAATTAGTTGGTCTGAGGTATGGCCAGTTGTGTGCTCTTGTTGATAATATGTTGCCAGTATTTTTTTTAATCTTGGCCATGTCAAGTTCCACCTATTATTTTTTAAATCTTACATAAAAGAGAATGGCATTTTGTTCTAGAATATTTAAAAATAATGGTAGCAGTAGTTAATTTCTAATTTTCAGAGTATGTCAGAGTCACAGAGAGTTTATCTGTATGAATGGTTCTATAGTTTTGACACAGTGGTGTGTAAACCTGTATATGCTAAATGTCTCTAAGCCCCTTTGAACCAAAAATGTTTTCCTTTTTTTCTTAGCGTCCTTAAGATTTTCTTTTTGTCAGCTACACTTTAGTTTGGATGCATAGTTTACTCCAGCAGACCATTAGCATTTGCTTATATTGCCTTCATGCTTATGTAGTAAAGACAGTGCATATTCCTGAGATTGGTACTGTACTCTTGTATTCTGTTCTGTAGATTTGTATTTGTAAATGTGTTTTTCAGTCCATCTTCCTTTGTTTACTGAAATTAAGTTGAATTTGAATGAATGAATGACAAATGTATGTTAATATAATCTCTTAGAGCATTCAAAGCCTGGCTGTCTCTGTTTGCACATGTAACAGATGCAGAACTGTTTGCAATTCTACAAAATTGTATGTCAGAAAATACATTATCAGGTGTTTAAAAAATCTCTTCCTGTTCATTCAAAAGGGATGTTGTACTTGAACTTTTTCTAGATAAGGGAGGTTTTGTTTTTTTTCTGTGACAGTATCTTTAACTGAGTCTACATACTGAAAGTCCACTTTGTTGAATGTGGAAGGAAGGGAGAATCTAAACGTTTTTGAAGTGTAGCTGAGGTTAAGATAATGTACACCACTACACACACCTGGGTTAGTGTTTATCACATCATACTTTGAAATATTTTATCTCTACTCATTCATTTATATTAAAGTACCAGGAACATTTATAACTTTTATATTACATACTAATTTTGCATGAAGTAAGATAGCCAAATTCTTAACAGTTAGCTGTGCTTTAATGCCCCCCACCACAATCCCTTCACTAACCACAATGATTCTTCTAAATTTTTTTTTCCTGGTTTAAGTACAAGAAAACTGCTCAATAAGCAGAAAATGTACCGATTCAAATAAATTATTTAATCACCCTGCTTTAACAGATGCTCTTCTGTGGCTTGGGATTTTAAGTTAATACTGGCAGGATCTCAAAGTTTTGTTTTTTTCCAGACACGGTCTTACTATTATGTAGCCTTAGCTGGCCTGGAGCTCACTCTATAGACCAGGCTGGCCTTAAAAAGAGATCTGCCTGCCTCTGTCTACCAAGTGTTGGGACTAGAAGGCATACTCTACCATGCCTGGCTAGAGACTAATTTTATCTCCCTATTAAATACTTGAATTTAGTGTAAATTATGCACATGTGAGTGTTAGAAGATGGACTTAAATCTCTGACAATACTTCATTGTCTCTAGTGTGACCGTAGTGGTATTTAGGGTTAGAAACTTAATTGGGTATAAAGAAAAGTTTGGGTTCTCCCTTGATAGAAAATACAGACAACCAAACAAAAAACAGGTTTGAGAATTCATCAGAATTCTTGAACATATTTCAAATCAGTTGAAATTTGAATGAGATTATTAGTGGTTTGGGGTAAGTTCTGAGAGAGTTTGTTTTAAACATTATTTGTGTATTTTATGTGAGTGTAGATGCATTTTTACCATTGTGATACCACTGTGCTGTGTCAGTGCAGCACAATAGCTTGTGATCTCAAGTAAAAATGGTTTTTTAGCCCTAGAAGTAACATAACTATAATTTAAACCTATTCAGTTCTATTTGCAGTGTTCACTGAATACTGAAGTAATATCGTAAATATTTTTCTTCAGTAATCCATTTTGTAATCATACCAAGTTTGAGTTGATGACCTGAAGTCCAGGCAGTTAAAGGTAGTGTATGTCCAGAAGGCTGGTAATGAACAATTGCTCAAGTTGAAGGAAACAAGACACTGCCAAGTATTATGAGTAGTATACAATTAGCTCCAAGGGAATGGTCACTCAGGAACTAAAGAACAAGCCTAGATAGTCCATTCATCTCCCACCCCTTAAACTATGTTTCAGGTGTTTATTGGAAATAATTAGGAAAGAGGCCTGAGAAATTTAGCAAATGCTAGTATTTGAAATGCTTTATACCTTCCTATAGTCTTTAGTTTGGGTTTTACAATTAAGCTTTACTGCTTGCAGTTGAGTTAGCATTCTGGAATGTACTTGTGAGACTAGCCACAGGTCTTTATTGCCATTATTTTAAGGATCATATTCATTGGATATTAACAATGTCTTAAATAGGGTCTCTTACCTCAGGGAAGATAATTTACTAGCAACTCCTATATTATTATTGACAGGTTTTGGAGAACTACTTTGACATATCACATGTTAGCTACCAAATGCAAAAAAAGTATTATGTAGTTACCTGCTGTCTGCTACTGAACATTTCTCTAGATATTTAGGACCCTATTATTAAGTAACATTTAGATACGAAATAAACTTCTAAGTTCTGTCATTAGTTACGCTTCATGTTTTCACTATAGTGATACTATATTTTTTTAAATTTCAGAACATTAATATAGTTTTGTCCTCATTTTTCAACAGTCAATTTAATTTGCCCAAACTTAAATATTCAAATACAAATAAATCTTGAGAATTTTATTTTTCTTGCTTCCCCTCCCACCACCCTTGATCTCAAAGCAAGGTCTCCACCTTAAGATTCTTATAAAATCAGAGCCCTTGCAAAATTGGTTTAAATTCCACTCATTTTAACTTAGATTCAAAGTTACTTTTTATAACATAAGTAGATGCATATTCTAGGTTGTTATAGTCTTTATAAGACTATAACAAAATTGTACAACATAGAGGCTCTTCACAATTAGATTTTTTTTTTCAAACAAGAGCAGCTCATGAAAATAGGCCATGGTAGTAAAATGTGTATTTAAGAAGTAAGGTAACAAAGGGGAGATAATCACTAATGTCACAGAGTTAACTGCAAGTTCTGCCATTCTTTGAGATGCCAAGTGTTTCAATTCATATTTAATGATACTCAAATCGTGGAAATTTTAACGTTTGTTCCAAAGTAGCAGAAACTGTAAAAAAAAAAAAAATGTGAATTATTGGAGAAAATACCATTACTTGTATACCTGACATTTAAAGTTTTTAATTATGGAGTTGACATGTTTTTGTAGTATAATAATACAATGACTATTCTCTTGTAAAAGAAAAGGAAAACTAGTAAAGAAAAGTTTTAGTTGATGTTATTTGCTTGTATCAATTACTAGTATTTTAAAATCTAAGGTATTACATACTTTTCTTTAGAATGCAGAAATCCTTCCTGGAGCCTTTATGCCTGTTGTAGAGCAATAAAGGACTGAAAAGCTTATCAATATTTTCAGGTTTGTTTGACTTTAAGTATTAGTGCTAAGAATTGGAGAATCTCCTTTTTGGAGGGAAATGCTACTTAGATTAAAACAAAGCCATAATAGCATAAATATTTAGACAAAAAACTAGCAAGTACTTTAACTTGGCAGTGAAGTAGTATAGATGCTATATCATCTCTAAGGCACTAGCTGTTAGACATTACTTTCTGGTTTCATGATTGTTTGTATATATTACAGTTGAGAATAAATAATTGGTAGCCGTATAACAGTATAGTGTTTTTGAGCACACATCACTGTACAGTATTTGAAATTTTGTATTAATAGGAAACTAAATAATATATTCCTGATTCCCCCTCAACTTCACATTGGCTTTTTAAAAAGTAATGTTCTTTAGTTTCTTCTAATTAGAGTTTAATATAATGCATGATCAAATAGTTCAGTTTTATAATAAAATTCTTAGCATAATAAAGTTGTTTTTAAAACTTATGGCCAGGCAGTGGTGGCGCACACCTTTTGTCCCAGCACTTGGGAGGCAGAGGCAGGCGGATTTCTTAGTTTGAGACCGACCTCGTCTACAGAGTGAGTTCCAGGACAGCCAGGACTATACAGAGAAACCCTATCTCAAAAAAGAGAAAAAAAATGAAAACAAACAAACAAAATCCTCGTACATGAATTACACAGGAACTGTAATTTCTTTTCTTAATGCAGGTTTTAATATTAGATGAATCCAATTATAAAAAAAAAATAAGCAAAGTTTCTTTAGAAATTTTGGGTCATGTAATGCTTACTAAATATTTCAAAATGAGATATGTTCTAATTGAGAATTTGTTTTTGAAAATAGTACTAGTGATGATGAGGATATGAAGGGAAAATATAGAAAACAACAGTAAAGTCCTCATAGCTCACCACTCAACTGTCCACTTTGATTTATTTTTAAGCTTTAGTATATTTATTTAATATCTATTGGATCACAGTATTGGATCGGTGGTTAGAACTGCCCTAGACTCCAGACTTGGGTCCAAGTCAAACATACAACCTACTGTGTAACCTCTGTATCACTCCCCAGAAGGATGATAATGGCATTTATCAATAGAGCTGGGAGGATTGATGAGTTATTACCTGAACATTAAAACCATGTCTGGTACAGTGTACATTCAGATACTTGCTGTGGTTAGTATGCTTTTAAGTTGTGATAAGAGTTCAGCTGCCACTGACGTGCAGTACAGCCTTACATGTAGGCCATGTCTGTTACGCTCTTAGATCTAAAATTTGTTGAATGTGTATAGTAGAAACTATACCAACGAGTAGAAACTGGATATTTTTACATCCAAATATTTCTATGAGGGCTTAATCTCACGAACTACCAAGAACCTGGAGAGTTGACATTCTGTGCTTTGTGACTGAGATGAGCTATGGAGCCTTTAAAGTCCCATAAAGCTGCTGTAACCTTGAGGTTTTGCAGTTGTACCTCTGTGTTCTGTTGACCATAGGTATGCTTGCTGACAGTAGTGCTGAAGCAACAGGCACTGTGAATTCATAATGCTGAGACTACAGTCACAAACTTGAGCTTGAGGTCTTCTGTGTGCATGTCATTGGTCATATACCAACAAGATAGAGCTCTCAAAACTTCAGTCAATAAAGAAGATAAACATTCCACTTAAGACAGTTCATTACTAGTTTTAGTTTTATTGACTGGCTGTCATACTCCAGTAAGTAAAATAAAGCTGAATAATTGATTGTTTCTAATAATTAAAAATGTACAGAGAAAAGTTGAAGTAAGTCCATTGATTTTCTACACTATGGCACATGGAAAGTGAAAAACGGTCTTCAAATTTATGCTCTTTGGAACTAAAGCAGCCTTTGGCCCACTTAACATATCATGTGTATGTGTGCATGTGTACATGTACGTGTGTGTGTGTGTGAGAAAGAGAGAGAGAGAGAGAGAGTTTGTTTGATTATTCCTGTCTAGATTTTATGTATAGAAACATAGATGAGATGTAGTCTGCCTGTAAATTTACTAATTTTTACATCTGATTTATAGAGCTAGAATATGGTGTAGTCATTCTGTAATCATTCATTCAAAACAAGTATTTGTAAAAGCCACACTTTCTAGGAGCTGGTGAAACAGTTCTGAACAACAAATTTCATGTGCTCTTGAGTGCCTACAGTCAAGTAAATGGTGCAATCAAGTAAAGGCCACACTTACAGCTCATTTCAGTGATAAGTCACTATAACTATTAAAGTATTAAAGTGATTGTTTTCCATGTGTTTAGACAATAGCTTAAACACTTTGCAAATGATGATTAACCTAGATGTTTATGTTTGGCTGAAAGCTTATACGGATTAGGTAGTTTACCCAAGAGTATAGAACTGTCTTTGGACATGACATGGTCATCATGGTCTTGAAGTAACCATCAGAAGACTATCTCCCTCCTAGAAATTGGTTGGGTCTCAAGAGCTCTTGAGATAGTGTGCTGAAGGAAACAAGGTCCCTCTCTTCTTGGGGGCTATGTAAGCATTTGGTATAGTGGCTCATGCTCCTGTAATCAGCTTCTCATCCATGTTCTTGTAAGTAGACCTGATTGATCTCTTTACCAAGCTAGTCTTGGGTGCAATCCTTTCTTAGGTTTGTTGTCCTGTTTGGAGTGAATAGGCATTATTTTTCACATCTCCCTAGGAAAAGTCACAAAACACTAGTGTCTTGTAGTTAAGTGGCAGAACTAGCTTAGCAACTGAAATAAACCCAAATGTTTATGACTAGACAGCCTATGCTCTAAACCTCGATGCTACACTTGTAATTAAAAGAGTGGCCCTGGGCGTGGTGGCGCACGCCTTTAATCCCAGCACTCGGGAGGCAGAGGCAGGTGGATGTCTGAGTTCGAGGCCAGCCTGGTTTACAAAGTGAGTTCCAGGACAGCCAGGGCTACACAGAGAAACCCTGTTTCAGGAAAAAAAAAGGGGGGGGGGGCTGGTGAGATGGCTCAGCGGGTTAGAGCACCCGACTGCTCTTCCAAAGGTGATGAGTTCAAATCCCAG
>LR753338.1:660584-671157 GCA_902729485.2 Mus minutoides
AAAAAAAAAAAAAAAAAAAAAAAAAAAAGAATAATAATAAGAAATGAATCCTTGGACCGGAGAGACCAACCGGAGCAAGCCAGGCTGTCCGGAGCGAGCGGAGCCGAACGGGGACGGCCGAAGCAAGCGGGACGCCGGAGCTAGCAGGGCCGGAGCGAGTGGGGCTGAACGGGGACGGCCGGAACGAGCGGGGCCAAACCGGAGCAAGCGGAGCCGTCGGAGCGAGCGGGGCTGGCTGAAACAAGCGGGGGCCGTACGGGGGCGGCCAGGAGCAAGTGGGGCTGGCCGGAGCGAGCGGGGTCGAGCAGAGCGAGCAGGGTTGACCGGAACAAGGGGAAAAAAAAAAAGTGGTTCCAGACCTTTTGAATACCATTTAAATCTAAATTTTATGTTCACCAGTTTGTGCCAAACTCTGAAAGTATAGTACATGGCTTTAATATTTCCCGCTGTTTTGAAGCCCAATTTCCTACCCAAATTCCTAATTGTGGCTTATATTCCTGCCTCCAAATGCGCATGATCCTCAAATAAACAAACAAAAAAAAGTTTCATATTTTCCTCAGTGACTAATCTAGGTAAATTTGAGAATCAGTGAGTGGTAAGATAAATGTCCAACAACTTTACTTCAAAGTTCGAGAATACTGATTTGCTATCGAGTTTCTCAGTTTGGCTGGAGGGCTCTCCAAAGGTCATGTTTCTCAAAGTGTAGTTTGTGTACCATATGCACCGCTAGAATTCCTGTGGAATCATGTGGCAGGTACTTTGCATTAGTAATAGGTGTAAGGATGTGGTGTGGTTGGTAGATTTCTTATCTAGTGTGCACAGAGCACTGGCTTTCAACTCTAACACTAGATAGACTGGTCATGGTGGTGCACACCTGTAATCTCAATGCTTGGGAGGTGGAGTTAAGAGGATCAGAAGTGCAAGCTCTTCAGTTACATTGTGTACTTGAAGCCAGCCTGGGCTACATGAAAATGGTTGGAGCAGTGGGTCTCAACCTTCCTAATGCTGTGATCTTTAGTACAGTTTTACATGTTGTGGTGACCCCCAACCATAACATTATTTTCATTGCTGCTTCATAGCTGTAATTTTGCTACTGTTATGAATTATAAATACTTTTGGAGATAGAGGTTTGCCGATGGTTACAGTCCACAGGTTGAAAACACTGGTCTGGAAAAAAAGACAAGGAATAATAAGCTTGTATGAGCAATATACACTCCCTGTTTTCATTATGCTCTCATTTCTAGTGAAGGAAAGAGACATTAAAACAAGTTAATAGACACAAAGGAGAGGAGGTGCTTTGGTATTATACTACAGGAAGAACTAAGCTGACCTAATGATTAGGGAATCCTTTCTGAGAGATGAATGATCTGTTAGTTGAAGCAGAATTATTAAGGTACTTAAAAATCAGTGTCATGATTGGGCACTTCCACAAAAATTATTTACAAGACTAGTCCAACAAGCAAAATTAAGTGTAGAGAGAGCCATTTCAGAAGCAGGCACTGTTCTTGAAGAATAACTGAGTTCATTCCCAGCATCTACACTGGGTGGCTCATGGCTATCTCCTGGCCTCCTCAGGCACTAAACTTGTGTACTTCCCCACCCCCAAAGAAAAAAAATTTTTTTTTCGAGACAGGGTTTCTCTGTCCTGGAACTCACTTTGTAGACCAGGCTGGCCTCGAACTCAGAAATCCGCCTGCCTCTGCCTCCCGAGTGCTGGGATTAAAGGCGTGCGCCACCACGCCCAGCTGAAAAATTTTTAAAAATTAAGTGAGATACTTATGTTCACCACACTGTAGATTCTAGTACATCCTATGAGGAGGTAGTGATAATGGAGAAAGATTAGAATTTGAGAGACTTGTCAGAACAGACTCTAGGGTCCAGCATGATGATTCTGGGAAATGTGCTTATTGTCAAGCCTGATTACTTGAATTCAGTCTCAGGAGACCACATGACAGGTGAGAATGGACTCTCACTAGTTGTTGTCTGAGCTTGGCACATGGACCATACCATGTGTGGACTTACGCGCACACACACACACACACACACACACACACACACACACACACGTAAATGTCTAATAAAAAGTTGGTTGCTAGGAAAATGTAAATAACAGATAATGAGAGTTTGTACTGAGTGTATGAAAACTCAGATACATGTGCTTTGGGATCAAAAGCTGTCTCTGTTACTAAATATATTCAATATATTTAAAATACACACATGTGCACACAACAAAAATGTAAGCAAAGACATAAGGCAAGAATCAAATTAGGGATTGGAACCCAACCCTCAGTGTTGCTTTTTAAACAGGGTCTCCTAACTTAGGGTCTGTGACCTTGAACTCCTGATCTTCTTACCTCTACATCCTATATAGCAGGGTTACAAGCATATGTATGTTTTTAATGTTATGCTGGAGAGCTGAATCTAGTAGGGCTTCATGCTAGCCACATATTCTATGAGCCACACTGCATCCCACTCCAGAAACTCATCTCTTCTGATTTCTTCCATTACAGTATAGAAAAATTCTAGAAGGATTATAGAGATTCACTTATGGCTCTGGACCAATCTTACCTTTTCTTGCTTCTCTTAAGCAGTGACTAGTTAAGTGTCTGAATTAAGTTTCATTACGGAAATTCTTTTTCAATTTAATATTATCATTATAGGATATTTCTTATGAACTGTTGAAATATTCTTTGGCTCTTTAGTAAATGTCACATTGTTATCACAGTTATTTTTAGTGCAGTGAGGTGATAGAAAAAATCAGTGTAAACTGAGCATGGTAGCACATGCCTCTATTATCCAGCAAAAGGGCAGCTGAGTTAGGGAGATCAGGAGTTTAAGGTCAACCTGGACTATATAATAAGACTCTATATTTAAAATATAAGTAAATAAAATTTTAAAGGGGCTTAGGAAGATGGCTTAGTGGGTAAGAGAGCTTGCTCTGCTAGCATTAGGATATAGGTTTCAGTTCCCACCACCCATGTAAAAAGCTGGGTATAGCTATGTCTACCTGTACACCTACCAGTAGCAGGCAGAGACAGGCAGATCCTAAGAGCTTTCTAGCCAGCCAGCCTAGTCAAAAAGCCAGGCTTCTAGACATGAGAGATCCTGTCTCAAGGTAATAAGATAGATACTAGTAGAGGAAGATACCCACAGTTCTGCTCTGGGCCCTGCAAATGTGCACAGGGCTGAGTGCTTCTGCACACTCACATGTATGACTGTACATACATACACTACACATAGACACAGAGACACACAGACAAATACAACCCCCCAAATGGAAAATATTCGAAGAAGTAATATATAAAAGTTCTTAATTAAATATAGGTCTTAGCCTTTTCCAATTTAAGGGTATCAGTCTATCTATCATCTATCTATCTATCTATCTATCTATCTATCTATCTATCTATCTATCTATCTATCTACACAGTGGTTCTCAACTTGTGGGATGAGACCCCTGTGCCCAGGTGTAGGAGATTGGGGGGGTGGTGGATGACCCATTCACAGAAATACAGAAAATTAGCATTTTTACCCAAATAGCTATTTCCAATTTATTTTCTAGCTTTTAACAGCTGTATTACTTGTCAAGATTTCTGATGTCAAAATTATGGTCTTTGAGTCATAATTTCCTTAAATAATAATTATCACTACTCTTTATATTTTGTGTGTATGGGTATTCTACCTGCATATACATCTATGCACCATATATGTGCCTGCAGAGGCCAGAAGAGGGCATCAACTCTCTTAGAACTGGAGTTAGAGATGGTTATGTGCTGCCATGTAGGTCTGAGAATTGAACCCTGGTGTGGTGGTTTGAAGTGGCACTGTCAGGAGGTGTGGCCTTGTTGGACAAAGTGCATCACTATGGAGGTGGGCACTGAAGCTCCACCCGGTGCAGAGGAGTCAGTTTCACCAGGGTGCAGTCAGTACTCTCAGCTCCTCCTGCACCATGCTTATCTAGATGCTGCCAGGCTTGCTGCCTTGATGATGATGGACTGAACTTTTGAACCTGTAAGCCAGCCCCAATTAAATGTTGTCTTTTATAAGAATTGCTTTAGTCATGGTGTCTGTTCACAGCAATGGAAACCCTAAGACACTGGTCTTCTGGAATAATATCCCTTTAACTACTGAATCATGTCTCTGGGTTCCTCCTAATTACTTTTTATTTGCCAGTCTGTAGTTGGACTAAGCTGACAAATTACTGAAGGTGGTCTTAAATATTAAAATGAATAGGACCCCCCCATATCTACTAGAAATTGATACTTTCCCAAGGCAGATACCTGTTTTTGCCTGGAAATAGATGAACTGGTAGTTACTCCAGAAGAACGTTGGACTCTGCTATGGGGGGAGATTAACATAGCTGTCCCATAGACAATTCAGCTATTGTGCTTTATGTCCTACTACCACTCTTATCTTTAGACCTTCACTTCTCAATCTGGAGCCTTAGGATTCCATTGGGAAATTCAGCTCCTATTTTGCTGCTGTCTTCTGTATAGCGTCTGAACTGTGAAAAAAAAAATATTACCCAGGGCTTGCCTGCTAAGTACAATTCTGCTGAGCTACACTTGCACCCTCTGTTGTCAGTATGCCCTACACATCAATATTTTCCATTTCTTGACTTCTAGAAACACATTAGTAAGATTAGGCCTCTCCTGCTTCTCTTAGATATTTTAGTTCTGATTCCTTTATTCTTTACTATAATAACATGAATTTGGGATAGAACATCAACTATAATGAACCAACAGCCAAGATTTTAAATTTATAATGAGATTGTAGGTATAATTCCAGGTTTTTGTTTGTTGTTTTTTAAAATAATGTCGCCATTTTGTAAACCAGAAACATTTTGATCTAAGAGAAAGGAAGAAATATTAAAAACTAAAATTACTCTCTAGCTGTTTTTTGTTTGTTTGTTTGTTTTGCTTTTTTGAGACACAGTTTCTCTGTATAGCCCTGGCTGTCCTGGAATTCATTCTGTAAACCATGTTGGCCTTGAACTCAGAGATCTGCCTGCATCTGCCTCCCAAGTGTTGGGATTAAAGGTGTGCGCCACCACTCAGTGCCCAGCTACTCTTTAGCTTTTATTTATTCTTTTAACACTAGAGAGTGAGAGAGCATGCTTTTACTGCTGTCCAGTTTTTCTCTATCCCACCATTCTATTTCACATCAGATCACAATGTAAAGTTCCTTGAATGGCTACTATGAGAAAAACAGCTCTCCATAGCCTTCTTGCACTCCTACACAAATCTGATTGGCCAAGTTTGGTAGGCCTTGGCTAATACTTTACCCAGATTATTTCTAGGTGTTTTGCAACTGGTGATTTTGAAGTAATGTGCTACCCCAAACAAAAATCAGGTACTGCGAAAGCTGAAAGATAAGAGAACTGGATTAAAAGTTTAAAAGTAATGGATTTCTCTAAAGCTTTGTATATCTCCACTGAAGCACAAACTCCCTGTGCACAGAATGCTCATTTGGGCCCATTCACTTAATCCTGCCCTTGGAGGGCTAAGGGGTGTGGCACAAGTATGTTGGTGATTATGGTGTCTGCTGTGCTATAATATAATAACCCTTCATTACTGACCTAAAAATGATCGTTTGGAAGCAAATATGAGCCAGTCACAGGCTCTCTTAGGTTGTAAATAATGTAAAGTCAAATCCTAGACCCAATTGCTACTGGGTCAAAGTGTCCTAAATAAAGGGGGACGCCTAGATATTATGGATCCTGTGATTCTTTTTATTAGAGAATTTCTATAACGTTCATTTTGGTTTTCAAAAGTTTCTGAATTTCTATATGTGCATGTATATATGAACAAAAACACTCATGAATTCCCGAGTTCAACTTTGATGGTGTAAGAGTGTAGTTCAGTAGTAAGGTAACTTTGCAGCATGTGTAAAACCCGGGCATTAACCAGGTGGTGTTGGCGCATGCCTTTGATCCCAGCACTCAGGAGGCAGAGGCAGGCGGATTTCTGAGTTCGAGGCCAGCCTGGTCTACAAAGTGAGTTCCCGGACAGCCAGGGCTATATGGAGAAACCCTGTCTCAAAAAAGCAAAACAAAACAAAACAAACAAACAAAAACAAAAACCCGGGGTCAATCCCAGGATTAAAATTCATATGTCCGTGGTTAAAGAGAACCACAGAGAATATTGGTTGGATGTGGGATTACAGAGACTTTGAAAGCATTTACACCAAGTTGATCCTTTATAAAGATTTCCAAGTGTTTCCTTTTTATATTATTGGGTAAAAATCTTTGAAAATGAAAATCTGAACACTGATTTTTGTTTTAGAGTTATTATTTGGTGTATGGAGAGATGGCTCATTTGGAAGAATTAGGTAAAAAAAAAAAAATTAAATTGGGCTACTGAGATGCCTCAGTGAGAAGAGTTGCTTGTTTACAGAACTTGATAGCCTGGGTTTGATCTACAGATCTTGTAAGTTGTCAAAAAGGCTAATTTCTGGAAGTTGTCCTCTGACTTCAGCATGTGTGCCATGCCATGACCACATGCATGCACATACAAAATAAACATTTTCTAAAAAAGAAGGTTCAGTTAGGTAGTTCTTATTTGAGAAGCAGGCTGGCAGTGCTGTTGATTTAGGATAGGGCACATAAGTAATTACAGTTGGTGGATTGGAAGTGAGTTCTACTTTGGACATGGCAAACTTGTGTGTTTAATGTTTAAGAAGGAGAAATATGAAGTTCAAGTGTGAGTTTGGGACTGAAAGAAAACATTTGCTGGGGCTGGTGAGATGGCTCAGCAGGTTAGAGCACCTGACTGCTCTTCCGAAGGTGATGAGTTCAAATCCCAGCAACCACATGGTGGCTTACAACCACCCGTAACAAGATCTGACGCCCTCCTCTGGTGCGTCTGAAGTCAGCTACAGCGTACTTATGAAGAATAATAAGAAATGAATCTTGGACTGGAGAGACCAACCGGAGCAAGCCAGGCTGTCCGGAGCGAGCGGAGCCGAATGGGGACGGCCGAAGCAAGCGGGGACGCCGGAGCTAGCAGGGCCTGAGCGAGTGGGGCCGAACAGGGACGGCCGGAACGAGCGGGGCCAAACCGGAGCAAGCGGAGCCGATCGGAGCAAGCGGGGCTGGCTGGAACAAGCCGGGGCCGTACGGGGGCGGCCGGGAGCAAGTGGGGCTGGCCGGAGCGAGCGGGGTCGAGCAGAGCGAGCGAGGTTGACCGGAACAAGGGAATAAATAAATAAAATTAAAAAAAAAAAAGAAAACATTTGCTAATCACAGAATATAACTGAAGTCATGAGTGTGGATGAGACTGTTTAATATGAAAGTGTAGGTTTAGCTAAAACCAAAATGTTGAATTCTGAGAAGCCAGCAGAACAGGTTTTACAAATGAGCCTGAGGGATGCAAACTATAGACAGAAATCAAAGGATAAGTAAAACTGGATGCTATATGTGGTGGTCTGAATGTGTTTGATCCATGCGAAGTGGCACTATTAGCTGTGGCCTTGTTGAAATAGGTGTGGCCTCGTTGAAGGAAGTGTGCCACTTTGGGTGTGGGCTTTGAGACTCCTCCTAGCTGGAAGACAGTTCCCTCCTTTCTGCCTTTGGATCAAGATGTAGAACTCTCAGCTCTTTCTCCAGCCCCATGTCTGCTTGGATGCTGTCATGCTTGCTGCCTTAATGATAATGGACTGAACCTCTGAACCTGAAGGCCAGCCCCAATTAAATGGTGTCTTTATAAGAGTTGCCTTAGTCATGGTGTCTCTTCATAGCTATGGAAACCCTAAGACAAACTTTACTGACAAGTACCTCATTTTCTACCAACACCCAGATTGATAGGATTTTGGCTATAGATGCAATAGTATGGAGGTGTTAGTACAGTCAGAATACTAGAGGCTGTAAGTTTGATGGGGACTGAGGTCAAGATGATCTGTAGGAAAAGATGGAGGCGGGCAAGGCAGGGTTGAGGTTGTTTTTTTTTTTTTTTTTTTGAGACTGGGTTTCTCTATGTAGCCCTGGCTGTCCTGGAACTCACTCTGTAGACCAGGCTGGCCTTGAACTCAAAAATCTGCCTGCCTCTGCCTCCTAAGACCCAGCCAGGGTCGACTTAAGATGCAATTCATAGACTACTTATAACTTTTTTTTTCCTCGTTCCAGTCAACCCTGCTCGCTCCAGCCGGCCCCTCTCACTCTGTTCGGGCCCCGCTCGCTCTCTCCGGTCCAAGGATTCGTTTATTATTATTATTCATAAGTACGCTGTAGCTGACTTCAGACGCACCAGAGGAGGGCGTCTGATCTCATTACGGGTGGTTGTAAGCCACCATGCAGTTGCTGGGATTTGAACTCATCACCTTCGGAAGAGCAGTCGGGTGCTCTTACCCGCTGAGCCATCTCACCAGCCCTACTTATAACTTTTTAAGAGCACTTTATTTCTTGTTTTTTGTTTGTTTGTTTGTTTTATTTTTTGTTTTTTTTTTTTTGTTGTTTTTTGAGACAGGGTTTCTCTATATAGCCCGAACTCAGAAATCCACCTGCCTCTGCCTTCCAAGTGCTGGGATTAAAGGCGTGCGCCACCACTGTCCAGCATCTTGTCTTATATTGGATATGCTTGGTATGTCCCTCAAGGTTTCATTCATGGAGGTTTGGTTCCTAGAGTAGCTGTGCTAGAAGATGAGGTCTTGTGGAAATCTTCACGAGTACTTCTGGGACTCTTATCTTCTGGCTTTCTGTTTTTGATGTGATATTCCCTCACTCCTATGCTTGGCATCTTCACCCTCTCTCTATAATTAGGTTAATACTGTGGGCCAAATCAATGTTGCACTCTCTAGCATGATCTTGGATTCTGAAGTTCCAGAACTTTGAGTCAAATAAACCTTAGGCATTTCATCACAGTTACAAAAGATGGGACCAATACAGACTTCTACTGACACTGTAGAGAAGAAATAGAAGGTCTCTTGTTGAATTTGGAACTCATCAATTTACCTACACTGGCTGGCTAGCAAACCCTCTGTCTCTACATCTCCAGCATGGCAACTGCAGGATTATAGATCTGCACTGCCATGTTTGGCATTTCGCTTGAGTGCTGGAATCCAAACTCAGATTCTGAGGCTTACACAGGAAACCCTTTACTGAGGCAGTTCCCAGCCCCTTCAATATTAAAGACCAAAACCAAAAGAGTATATCTACTTATTTTTCTGTGTGTGTGTGTGTGTGTGTGTGTGTGCACCCAAGTAAGCTATGACTCATACATGTGTGAAAGTCAGAGGATAACTTACAGGAGCTGGTTGTCTCCTCCTATGGGTTCCAGGATCAAACTTACATCATTAAGCTGGAGGCCAGCACCCTTAGCTGGTGAGTTATCTGGCTAGTATGTTCCAATGTATTTTTAGACAGTGTAAAAACCAGTCACAAACTTGTGTTCATGTGAGAAAAGAAATTAGGGCCTTGGTTTAAAGAATTAATGTGCTGACCCCACATCGTTCCTTCAAAGCAAGGCTTCCAACATGAGAACCATTATATGTGCTGCTTCTGTTCCATTCCTACCCTGAATGTTGTCACCTTCTATTTTATCAGAGGCAGTATTTCTTATTCTTTTTCAGCTTTGCTGTCTCTACAGATTGCATGTCTAGGTGTTTCCACAGGGAACAGAGAATTTTAGAAATTCACTGGTTGGCAAGTTATCTCTGCTTCAAATGTTGAGATCATCTCTCCTGGCCTGGAGTTCCTGTCCTGCATTTTTTGAATGCTGGGTAGTAGGATTACTTGTAAATACAGGCCAAAATATGAACACTGTGAAAGAACATTTTTAAAGATTTGAAAGCATGATTTTTACTACTACAGATCAAATTTTTGAAAATTTTCTATTGGGAAAATAACCAGTTACCACAAATGTGTAACTCAAAATAACACAAATCTCTTATCCTGTGGCTCTGAAGGCCAGAAATGAGAAAAGGATCCCACTGAGCTAAAAGCAAGGTGCTAGGAGAGCTACATTCCTTTCTTAATTTCTGGGAGAAAATTTGTTTTCTTACCTTTTCTGGCTTCTAGAAGTTGCCTGAATTCCTTGCTTTATGAGCCTTTCCTATACTTTTACAGCCAGTGGTGTAACATCTTGTAATCTCTCTTCTGCTTTCCCCCTTTACTCTTTAAGTACTTTATGATCAGTGCCTCGGGGCTAACAGACAATAGTATCTCCACTCAAGATCTTTTATGGAATCGTTCCTGCAAAATCCTTTTTACCATGAAACATAATATGTTCACAATTCTAGGGATCAGGACATGAATAGTTTAGGGGAATTGTATCTACCCCCAAAATACAGAGTGAGGAGACATGGGTTGAAACAAGAATACTTGAAACATTTCTCACTGGGCAGTTGTGGCATACGCCTTTAATTCCAGCACTCAGGAGGCAGAGGCAGGCAGATTTCTGAGTTTGAGGCCAGCCTGGTCTACAGAGTGAGTTCCAGGACAGCCAGGGCTACACAGAGAAACCCTGTCTCAAAAAACAAAAACAAAAAACCCAAACAAACAAACAAACAAACAAACCCCATTTCTCTCTTGCAACTTTTTCTTGCAGTTCAACCACTTTTATTTTTAAACTTAAAAGCTGAA
>LR753338.1:677364-724939 GCA_902729485.2 Mus minutoides
TCTATAAGAGAGCAGGCTGAGCAAGCCAGTAAAGAACATCCCTCCATGGCTTCTGCATCAGCTCCTGCTTGAGTTCCAGTCCTGACTTCCTTTGGTGATGAACAGCAGTATGGAAGTGTAAGCCGAATAAACCCTTTCCTCCCCAACTTGCTTCTTGGTCATGATGTTTGTGCAGGAATAGAAACCCTGACTAAGACACTATTGTAATAGCTAAATTGTGTGGCATAATCAGATGACAAACATCTGGTGTCTCGATTTTCAGTATTAAGGAAACCTGAAAAGTATTTGTCAGAATTTCCATTTATCTAGATCCACAGCCTCAAAATCTTAGAGTTGTATTCCCTGAGCTGAAATTTAGTACTGGGAGTCATCCATTGCAGAGTTTGATTTAAAATAACTACGCATAAAATACTTGGCTTTATTAATATATTCTACATATAGGTTGGTTCTGTAGATTACACATAATTACTTTATGTGTAGCGGCTGTAGAATAGATTGAACATTGAAGTGGAGCAAGTGTGCATATATGCACACACCCACAGGCACTTGGTCTTTTATCATTTTGGATGGGGTAGTTGTAGGGGTTTTTAGCAGCACCTTTACCTTTACTCAGTAGAAGATAGTAGCCCTTTTTCCTACAGTCGGGACAACCAAAAGTGTTTACAGATGGTGCCACATATCTCTGGGGGGATGGAAACAGGACCATGCAGGTAAGAACTGCTGATCTACAACTTCAAAGACATAACATTCCCATCTTCAGAAAAAAATGCAGATTTAAAAATACCATTGCTGGAGTACTGCTTTAGGCTTTTTGAGTTTTGAAGTCTAACAACGCTTTTAAATGATGCAACGTGACAAGTGAATGTTCACTTATCTACTTAGAATCATTGTTAATCTCACTTGACACAGTATCTTGGCTAATTCTGTCATGTCATTTAGTTAAAAGCTATTGCTAGACACTGATCTATGAATGTCAGATTCTTCTCTCAGTTTTTTTTTTTTTTGCCTTTTCATGTCACAGTTTATCTTGTTTCCTAATAGTAGGCTAAGGAGAAATGATTTAACAGTTACTTATTGTAAACTATTTTATTAACAGTACTGTGATTTTTGACTGCTAAACATTAATTATATTGTTGATTTTTATTTCTTGCTAGATGTGTAAGTTAATTGAGACAATATAGAATGATGTAAAAAGTTATAGTTTTGGAGTAATTGTGCTGCAGTGAAACACTTCTCTGGGAGTATGTAGATAGAGGGTGTGATGAGAGATCACCATCTCTGGTCTGTTTCTTTGGGTTTTCTTCAGTGAGTTCCAGGTGCTGTTAAATTTCTTGTATATTTAAATATAATTCCTGTATTAGGAGATAATGAAATGTTTGAGGATGAAATACCTTATTCACTGGGCTTTCTTCTTTGGCTGAGAATCTTAGTATATATGAATTTAATATATAATAGAGAAACAAAGATCTTCAGCATACAAACACTGAGGTGAATGCAATATCTTGCATAAGGATATGGGCATAAATATAGTAGACTTTTTCTATGTTATTTGGAGAAAAAGCACTTAAAAGCAGAAAATATTTACCCTAAATATGAAACAACTGAACAATGTTGGTTTTTAGCTTTTTAATAGCTGCAGAATTTTTCACTAAGATTTGCATATAGAAAAAGGTTATGTAGTATTGTGACTTAAAATAGTTTTAGAATTTAATGGGGATTTTAATGATACAATTTACAGCTATTTCTTATTAGGATATCTATTAACAGTATGCATTTGATTTTTAAACGTTTTATGTATAGTTTTATTTTGTGGTATGTGTGTGCTCATGCATGAGTGCATGTGTGCCTGTGTACATGCAGTTGTGCCAGGGTGTGAAAGATGAAAGGACAGTTATCTGGAAGTTCACTGCTGCCATGGCTGTCCTGAGGATCAAACACAGGTTGACAGGCTTGGCAGCAAACACCTGCTGAGTCATCTTTCCTGCCCTAGTTTAGCTTTTAAAGTACAATTAAACCCCTAGAAATAAGTTCACAATAATTCTGATGCTGCAAAGCCTACTTACTAGGTATAGGTTAAGATATTTGTACTTGGGCGTGGTGGCGCACGCCTTTAATCCCAGTACTCGGGAGGCGAATTTCTGAGTTCAAGGCCAGCCTGGTCTACAAAGTGAGTTCCAGGACAGCCAGGGCTATACAGAGAAACCCTGTCTCGAAAAACCAAAAAAAAAAAAAAAAAAAAAAGATATTTGTACTTAAGATGACCAATGATTAAATTAAAATGATAAGATGAAAGCTAGGTTTTACATAGGAAGTTTTTTCCTTGGTGGTTTGTGTGTAGCAAATTCATGTTTGTTTCTAGAAACATGAGTGGAAGTGAATGAATACAAAACTATAAGAAAGGATATTTTTACGATTTTTGTGTCTTTAACTAGCAATATTATTTTGGGGAATCAGATAAAATCTATTTCAGTTTTTATTTGTTAATATAGGAAACTTGGACTTTTTAGTCTGTATAGTTTTAATCCAACTCTTTGAGGACTTTTGTGACCATCCTGTTCTATTTAAAAATAACATTCTCTAAAAGAATTAGAAATGTTATCTATTGTTTTTGTTTATGGATAATTATATAAGTTTTTTTAAAGTATTTATTTCAGTGTTTGTAATATTAATGGTTCTGATTATCTGAAGTCAAACTTTGTCTTTCTCTGATAATGCTAGTTTGCAGTCTAGAGGTGGAAGCTAATATTTGCTATATGCAGTACAGCATATTAACCACCGGGTGGCCTGATTTCACTTTGTTAAATCAATTTAGTAAATTGTCATAAATTGAGTGCAGTTGAACTGAAAATAATTAAATATACAGTTGCCCTGACCTCAAGAAATTTAAAGACTTTTTTTTTTTTGAGACAGGCTCTCACTCTCTAGTACTGGATAGCTTTAAATTCAGTGTCTTACTATGTAGCCTGGGCTGGACTTGAATTTGTAAAAAATCCTCTAGACTCAGCCTCCAAGTATTGGGATTATAGATATAAGCCACTATGACCAGCCTTGGCTTTTTTTTTTTTTTTTTTTTTAACGAGACAGGGTTTCTCTGTATAGTCCTGGCTGAATGACCTGGAACTCACTTTGTAGACCAGGCTGGCCTCAAACTAAGAAATCTGCCTGCTTCTGCCTCCCAAGTGCTGGGATTAAAGGCATGTGCTACCACCGCCTGGCTGTATTTTTTTTCTTAAAGATTTTTTTTTTTTTTTTTTTTTTTTGGTTTTTTGAGACAAAGTTTCTCTGTATAGCCCTGGCTGTCCTGGAACTCACTTTATAGACCAGGCTGCCCTTGAACTCAGAAATCCGCCTGCCTCTGCCTCCCTCCCAAGTGCTGGGATTAAAGGAGTGTGCCACCACGCCCGGCAAGAGTTTTTATTTTATGTATATGAGTACACTGTCACTGTCTTTAGACATACCAGAAGAGGGTATCAGAACCCATTACAGATGGTTGTGAGCCACCATGTGGTTGTTGAGAATTGAACTCAGGACCTCTGGAAGAACAGTCAGTACTCTTTTTAAATTTGTTTTGTTTTGTTTTTGTTTTTTCGAGACAGGGTTTCTCTGTATAGCCCTGGCTGTCCTGGAACTCACTTTGTAGACCAGGCTGGTCTCGAACTCAGAAATCCGCCTGCCTCTGCCTCCCGAATGCTGGGATTAAAGGTGTGAGCCACCACGCCCGGCAGTACTCTTTTTTTAATTAATTTATTTTTAATTTATTTACATTTCAAATGTTATCCGCTTACTGGGTCCCCCCCCCCAAACTCCCTATCACATCCTCCTTCCACCTGCTTCTATGATGGTGTTTCTCCACCTATCCACCCACCCACTCCCACCTCCCTGTCCTCGATTCCCCTATACTGGGGCATCTAGCGAGCCTTCATAGACCAAGGACCTCTTCTCCCATTGATACATGACAAGGCCGTCCTTTGCTATGCAGCTGGAGCTATTTGTACTTCTTGGTTGGTGACTTAGTCCCTGGGAACTCTAGAGGGGGCTGGTTGGTTGATATTGTTGTTCTTCCTATGGGGTTGCAGACTCCTTCAGCTCCTTCAGTTCTTTCTCTACCTCCATCATTGGGGAACTTGCACTCAGTGCAATGGTTGACTGTGACTATATTTATAAGGCCCTGCCAGGGCCTCTCTGGAGACAGCTATATCAGGCTCTTTTCAGCAAGCAATTCTTAGCATCCACAATAGTGTCGGAGTTTGGTGACTATATCTGGCATGAATCCCCAGGTGGGACAGCTTCTGGGTGGCCTTTCCTTCAGTCTCAGTCACTTAACCACTGAGCTATCTCTCCAGCCCAACCTTGTATTTTTTTTTAAAGATTTATTTATTTATTTTATGTATATGAGTACACTGTAGCTGCACAAATGGTTGTGAGCCTTCATGTGGTTGTTGGGAATTGAATTTTAGGACCTCTGCTTGTTCCAGTCAGCCCTGCTCTGGTCAACCCCGCTCACTCAGTCCCTGCTCCCTCTGGCCCAAAGATTTATTTATTATTATAAATAAGTACACTGTTGCTATCTTCAGAAACACCAGAAGAGGGCGTCAGATCTCATTACGGATAGTTGTGAGCCACCATGTGGTTGCTGGGATTTGAATTCAGGTCCTTTGGAAGAGCAGATAGTGCTTTTACCTGCTGAGCCATCTTGCCCACCTATACTTTTTTTGTGTGTGATAAATATTTGAGACTTGAAGAAATTTGGATTGAAAATGTGATCAAGTTTCTAATTTCTCTAATTTCAGACTAGAGGTTACTTTTTCAGTAAACTATATTTTTCTTTGTTTAATTCATCTTTATTAGGTTGTCTGTTAGTCTGTATTTCCCCCAAAAGTTTTATATTAAAAACCAAGTTTAATTTGTGTATTGATACACAAGCAAAATCATGACTATCGTATCCTATTAGCTTATAATACCCCAACATGTTAAGATATTTTTGTTGTTTCATAATCATCTTTATTTATTTACTCATAGAACAGTTTTCATTGAAAATAATTTGCTTACGTATTAAAAATTTATAGAATTAACATTTTCCTGGTAAAGTGTGGTGATGTACATCTGTAATACTAGCTCTTAGAAGACAGGAAGAGAGTTCATTAGTTCAAGGGCAGCCTAGGTTACATAATGAATTTAAGGCTACCTTGAAATAGTAATATATTGTTTTAAAACCAAACAAAACCCAAAAGAAAACAACAACTAAGCCAGCAACAACAACTTTAAAAAAAAATATTTTTCTTGACTCTAAATAAGAACAGTAACAGTGATTGTGGAAACCGAGCACTAGACTGGTGAACTTTTAGTTCTTAATTAGAGTAACATTTTATTACTTCTGCTGTTCTCTAGATTAATTATGTTAGAGTAGAAATTATTTATTTCACTATAAAAGTAGAAAGTTCAAATTTATTAAATCATTACATATTACCAGCACTGATTTCTGCAATACAAAAATGCCTCCAAATGCTGTAAAACATTGAAAAATGATTACATCTGTCTTGGTAGTTTCTAACTACTACTGTTGAGAGGTAGAATAATTTCATTGTTAAATAGTGAAAGTGAAATTTTGGCAAAGTTACATATGTATATATGTGTGTATAAAATCTAGAGCTTGATTTTTGTGAGATTGAATTTGTATATTGCATTTAGATATTAAAAGTCATTTGTATATTGCACTAAGAATGGCCAAATCTTCAGACTTGATATTTGATATCAGAATGAATTTTTAGGAACTAAATTTAGTAAGGCAAAAATAATTTTGAATTCTATTATATTAGACCATCTAGTTACAAAATGCTGAATCAGTTTTTCTTAAAGGTAGGTAATATATTCATCTTACAGTTGTGAGAAGTTAGTATGTTTAGGGTTATACAGTTACAACTTGAACCTTGTTCTCATTTCAGAATACACTTAGGTTAATCTTTGGTAACTTCCAGTTTCTTAGTATGCTTTCTTCAGTTTTAAAATGTATTCTCTATATTAAGGTGGTTGAATAGTGAACTTTAAAAGTCATTCTTGCCAGTGTTGTTTTCAGATGGTCATTACTCTGGCTACTTAGTATCATCTAATTCATTATCATGGAGGCTTCACTCTTTAAAATGTCCCTCCCTCTTTCCCTTCCTTCCCTCCTTCCTTTTTTCTTTCTCCCCTGCCACCTCCTCTTTTTTACCCCATACAATTCAGGCTCTGAGCTTGTAATCCAACTTGTTTTTGGAGACAGTGTTTCTCAGTGAACCTATAGCTTGCTAATTTGCCTTCTCCCAATTGCCTTTACTCATCTTTTTTCATAGGTCCCCTTCCTTTCCCAAAATAGTCTCTTTTTGCTTTCATTTCACATATATTCCAGTACCACCTAATGGTCCCGTCATCCCCTTTAGGACTAATTTTGTGTACTCTGATTAATATTGAGATTGTATTGTTTATTCTGAATAGCTTCTTTAGTCATGTCAGCATATACAGACTCAGTGCTTTAATTAAATAATTTAAATGACATTCTTTAGCTTACATATTACATTCTTTTGTAGTGAGGACGAGGATGATGACCTTCAATATGCTGATCATGATTATGAAGTACCTCAACAAAAAGGACTGAAAAAACTCTGGAACAGAGTCAAATGGACAAGAGATGAGGTAGCTGCCTGGGGAGCTTCACTAGTCTCATAGTCATCAGTTAATAGTAGTATATTCACGAAAGGAATTATGAAAACAATATGAGAAAAAATGATCAACTTAGTTGTGCATTCTATTTAAAAAATCAGTGACATGAACAATTGTTGGATTTGGAGGATTAACTGAAGCGGTATAATAATATAATAGGGATTTGTGCAATAGTGACTTTAGTTCTTCTCAAAACAAGTACCAAGTATGACTTAAGAGTATGAGAATATCATCTACATACCAGGAGTGGAGGAAATATTTCTAATTTTTATTGCTCTCAATAGGATGACAAGTTAAAGAAGTTGGTTGAACAACACGGCACTGATGATTGGACTCTAATTGCAGGTCATCTTCAAGTACGTGAAATGTCAAGTTGTATTTCTGTAGCAACATGTCTTCATTTAAGCCATTAGTTTATATATTCTATTTTTCAGAAATGTGTCTGTATAGTTTGGGTTTCATTCCTTAAAACATCTGGTTAAATTATTTTCTGGTATGTTTGTAGTTGTTTGTTAATGGTTTAGAAAGCAGTTTTCTAATTCAGGCTGAGTACCTGAAATCCCCAAGTCGGAAATCTGAAGTGCTTCAAAATCTACAACCTTTTGAGTACTGATTTAGAGCCACAGTTTTACACTTGACTTAATGTAATACATCACAGTAGAAATGCCAGGTATGCTTGAAATTTTACTATTATTAGATTATGTATATAAGGTAGATATGAAACATAAATGAGTTTCATCTATACACTTCTGTTCCATCCCCCAGGACATATTATTTTATGTATATGTACATGTTTCCAGATCTCCAAACTGAAATCTGAAACAATTTTAGTCTCAAAAATTTTGGACAATGGCTGCTTAACTTGTAAAGCATTTTTCCAGGGGCCTAAAAGGACTTTTACTATAAAACAAAAATAGCATTAACTTTTGGTAGAAGTTCACAAATATTTGTGATAAGTGGTTTTATTTTATTTTAATTTTTGTATGTTGGAAATTGAACCTTGTAAACTCAGCCAAGCACTTTACTACTGATCTATGTCCTCAACTATGATATATGTGAAAATATTTTGAAGAACTTTACTATTAAAACATTTTGACAGCTAACAAGTAAAATTAAGAAAAAAATTGTTAGGTTTCTTATCTAATGCATATGTTTTTGAGTATTTTTATTGATTTTTTTTTTTTTTTGAGATGAAGTCTTACTGGGTAGCCTGGAAGTCATTATGTAAATTAGGCTGGCCTCAAAATCATAGATATCTGCTTACCTCTTTCTCCTCTGTGATAGGGTTAAAGTTGTAAAGTATCATATCTAGCTATTTATGTTTTTATTATATTATACTTGTTCATCATACCAATGTTCACATATTATTGGCATATAATTTTATATGCCAATATAAGAGTACTTCTGCATGTACTCATTTGTTTCTTAAGAGCATTATGAGTTGTTAGATAAATTACCTAAATTTTAAATTTCAGTGTTGATTCTTTTTGGTTTCAGAAACAAGGTTACCTTTGTTTTTTTTTTTTTTGTTTGTTTGTTTTCATATAATCATAGAATCAGTGTAACATGAAAACTGAGAATCAAATAATGGGAGAAAACAGATTATAGAGTTAGTGGAAATTATATTCAAATGTCAGCTCTGTTAATTTAGAGAAAATACTTCTTTGGCCTTCTGCTGCTTGCTTCTATAGTATTGTGAGAGTTACAAATATAAACAAGGTTGGCACAGTTCCTGACATTTTAGCATTTAGTCAGTAAAAGCAAACTCAAGGGCTGGAGAGATGCCTCAGCAGATAAGAGCACTGACTGCTCTTCTAAAGGTCCTGAGTTCAAATCCCAGCAACCACATGGTGGCTCACAGCCATCCATAATGAGATCTGATGCCCTCTTCTGGGGTGTCTGAAGACAGCTACATTGTACTTACATATAATAAATAAATAAATAAATAAATAAATAAATAAATAAATCTTTTTTAAAAAAAAAGAAAAAGCAAACTCAATTAGAAGTTATGTATACTAGATTTAAACTAGAGGTTACATGAAAGTTATTTTGAAGAAAGTAGTAGCTTTAAATGGATCAGCATTGATATATAGAAAGCATAATGAAGAAGCTCAAATTAAATAAAATAATGAAGTCTAGTGGTACAAGGCATTAATAGAGAAGATGTTTGTATGCATCCATTATATATTTTTAGATAATCTATAGTGTTACATGTGACCAGATAGTTTTATAAATTGTAAATTGGTAACAAAATAGGTATTATTGTTTATTATTATCTTAGCAATACTTTGTAGATACTTGGTCATAAACATATTAAAATAAGGCTTCATTTATTTATCACTTTTGGAATTTAGTCTATTTCATTTTCTGTGTGTGTGTGTGTGTGTGTGTGTGTGTGTGTGTGTGTGTGTGTGCATGGGCGTGCGTGTGTGTGTGTTTGTTACTGGGATTAACCTGGGGCCTTGTGCATGCTAGTGGAGCACACAACCCCAGAGCTGTATCTCCAGTTAATTTTTAAAAATTTAGTTATTTATATAAGTACACTGTAGCTGTCTTCAGGCACACCAGAAGAGGGCTTTAGATCCCATTACAGATGATTGTGAGCCACCATGTGGTTGATGGGAATTGAACTCAGGACCTCTGGAAGAACAGTCAGTGCTCTTAAGCAATGAGCCATCTCTCCAACCCTCTCACCCCTAGTTATTAAAGTGTCAATTTTTAATCTACGTAATTGAAGTATAATGTATATCTTCTATGAAAATGTTTCATGTTTTACTGGTAATTTGAAAGGTATAATTTATAAATATACTTTCACTACCACATAGAGCCTAGTGATGCCTTTAAGATGCTTTTAAACTTATACTAATTTGAGCTGCTATGCTTAAAGTCTTATATCTGCTTCATATAGTTTACTCCTGACATTTATTTCTCAATTCTGGATTAATTTTTTATGGACTATGTCTTGCTGCTTGCTGTATTATAAGGATAGTATAGAGGTACATGTCTTAATTTCAGATATGTTGTTTTTAATTTGTAGCCTAAACCTGTGATTAATTGAAAGAGCAGAATTGGGATTTTAGGCATGTAAAATAAACATTACATGTAATAGTTTTATATTGAATATGTTTTTTATTCATATTTTGTTCATATGGGTATACTTAAATTTGGGCTAATTTACTTCCTGGGAGACGTATATTCAACAATAAAATTGTCCAATTTTTTTCAGAATCGTTCTGATTTTCAGTGCCAACATCGATGGCAGAAGGTTTTAAATCCAGAATTGATAAAGGGTCCTTGGACTAAGGAAGAAGATCAGAGGGTAACATATTCTTTTGAAAAAATTTTAAGTTATTTATTTGTGTGTATATGTTTGGGGACATGTATGTGTGTGCATCCTTATGCCACAGTTCACATGTGGAGGTCAAAGGATAATTTGTGGGAACTAGTTCTCTTCTTCCACCTACTGTGTGGGTCTCAGAGATCAAACTTGGTCATCAGGTTTGATGCCAAGTACCATGGAGCCATTCCTTGCCCCTTGTTCGTATTCTTTATGCTCACTGTACTGATGGATTAGATTTATTTTTTTATTAACATGGTTTAACACAAAGTATGATGTATGTGTATGTATGCTAAGGTTGGAGGTGGACATACATGTATTGCATACATATGTGAGGAGGCTGGAGGATTGGTGGTGTTTCTTAAGACAGTATCATTCGGGATTTATTTTTATGACATGGGGTCTCTCATTGGTTTTAAGCTTGCCAAGTAGGAGTAGATTGGTGGGCCTGTGAGCATTATGGATATGCCCCATTGCTGGGATTGCATGTATGTGCCATTATGCCTGGCTTTTAAAAATGTTATTTCTGGGTATGGAATTCAGGTTTTTCATGGTTGCAAGGAAAGCACTTCAGTAACTGAACCATTTTCCCCAGATCACACTTTAAGTTTGTTGGTACTGTTTTTTGGAGGCTATAAGCATAAGAATTGAATGTTGAATGCCTTGAAATGTAGCTTTTTCTCTCCTAGGGCAAGGATAAGTGAGACAATTTATAATAAGTACTGTCCTTTTTGAAAGCTTCATTTACAAAAGGAAAAATACTTTAAAGTTTGGTTTAGCAACATTTCAGGCATAGTTTCCTATCAAAATTTAATTAACACTAAAAATAAATTTTAATTTTATTTTCATATTTAATAACTTGATGTATTAGGAAATCACTCTTAATTTTTCCTCTTGACCTTAATGAATCTCATGATTAGATAATTATCATGACATCATGTTTCCAGAGGGTTTGTAATAAAAAACCAATTATTTGTGCAATAAAAGTTGTTGAAGAATAGAAGCATCTGCTCTCTGCTAGGAATTGCTCTTTAATTCATTCCCTTAGCTTGCCTGTTGCTAAGGTGCCTGTGGAACTAGGACACCCTTATACCCATAAGAACAAACAAACAAAAGTTACTTCATTTGGCTCAGGACTGATCTGACTTTTCTTAATGGGTGATGATAAGTTTTGAAAATGTGATCTGGGGCTAGTGAAGAGGACAGTTGTCGTCTGTCTTCCACATAGTCACTGTGGTTTGTATGTGTCTAATACTTATACTTACAAATCATAAACATGCAAATAATAATAATAAAAAATAATTAAGTAAAATATAATCTGAGATCTTTTAAAAAGATATTTAATGGCTGGATCTATTACATTGTCTATAATTCTAGCTACTCAGTAGGTCTAGATAGGACATTCATGGCAAGTGTAAAGCCTACCTGGGTAACTTAGTGAGACCCTGATTAAAAATAGAAATTAAGAAAAGGGCTGGGAATATAATTCATGGTAGAACACTTGTTAAACATACCTAGTACTGGGAAAAAAAGAAAAACCAAAAAGCAATAATCAAAGGTGTACATTTAACCTTTAAGTCTTATTTTTAAAAATATGACAAGTAGACACATTTCATAAAAATTGTGATAGATGGTAAACTTAATTACTCTACCAATATAGAATGAGCATAATTCTTTGTGATTCATGTGATACTTGACTGGATCAGAGTAGCAGTGAAGTAAGTGGGCCAAGGAGATGAACTGTTCTTTAAATTTTAGTTAAACTAAAAGCAAACAAAATATAGGACAAATGTACAAATGTTATTTCAGTTACTTCAAATTACTTCAGAATAATTATCTATGAGTAATTAGCCCCTTGAACTTTTTTGTGCATTTTGGGAATTGATTTTTTTTTTTTTAAAGATTTATTTTATTATATGTAAGTACACTGTAGCTGTCTTCAGACACTCCAGAAGAGGGCACCAGGTCTCGCTACGGATGGTTGTGAGCCAGCATGTGGATGCTGGGATTTGAAATTATCACCTTCGGAAGAGCAGTCGGGTGCTCTCACCCGCTGAGCCATCTCACCAGCCCCGGGAATTGATTTTTGAACTCGTTGAGTGCTGAAGGATAGCTATTATTAACATTACCTTTTGTGAATTATAGTTATAGCTGAAATTTAATCCATGTTTTCTTTTTTTTTTTTTTTTTTTTTTTTTTTTTTTTTTTTTTTTTTCCGAGACAGGGTTTCTCTGTGTAGCCCTGGCTGTCCTGGAACTCACTCTGTAGTCCAGGCTGGCCTCAAACTCAGAAATCCGCCTGCCTCTGCCTCCCAAGTATTAGGATTAAAGGTGTGCGCCACCACTGCCCGGCTTTAAGCGGAATTCTTAATTTGGAGTATTTTCTCTTTTTGTTGTTGTGCTGAGGTGCTTCAGATCAAACCTAGGCCCTTGTATTGGGAAAAAAAAAAAAACCAAAATGTTCCGAATGACCCCAATCTTGACTTGTTTGAGTTACATTTTAAAATTCTTTCATAGTAATAGTTTTTCAACCTTTGATTTTGCTTCTTAGGTTATTGAATTAGTTCAGAAATATGGACCAAAAAGATGGTCTTTAATTGCAAAACATTTAAAAGGAAGAATAGGCAAGCAGTGCAGAGAAAGATGGCATAATCACTTGAACCCTGAAGTGAAGAAATCTTCCTGGACAGAAGAAGAAGACAGGATCATATACGAAGCACACAAGCGCCTGGGAAACCGTTGGGCCGAGATTGCTAAGTTACTTCCTGGAAGGTGCTTACATAAATAAGTTTCTGTGCTTCAACATGACCTTTACTACCTTACTATTGAATATATGTTCAAGTACCTTCTTTCTTTTATTTGTAATTCAAGTTTAGTCTACATACTATGAGCAACCATTTGGGTCCATTTGTAATTTTGTGGTAAAGAGTATGATTAATTTGTACAATAAAATGGTAAAACTTTTAAGCTTTGTAACCATTTCATCTACTCCACAAGTCATGTTTATGTGTTATTGTCAGTAAGGCAGAACCTTGGACAGCTGGTGGAGTGAAATCTAAATTAGAGATCTCTTTCACATACTGTGCACAAGGCCAGGGGACTACAAGTACATTGATTGAAGTAAATTCTTGTGAATGTATGTTATGGAAATTTAGTTCTTAATTATGGTATACTTTAAGTTGTGGGAGTAGAATATGAAAGTCCATGTAACTGAAGTATAGTATTTTCCTCTGAGGCAGTGATGTACTAAGTAATTCTCCATTGGACTATTCAGACACTTTCTCACAGTCACTAGAACTGCAGATCTTAGGCAATTTTATATCTTACTCAGAATATATATCCTCATGCTTCATAGCTGTAATCTCTATGTAGTACTTCATAGTAACTAATAAGCTTTTATATGCATTCCTTAATCTTTGTATACTTTAGAAATATGTAAAGGAAACATTAATGTCTTTGTTTCATAAGAAATTAAGATGCAGTATTATATTTTCTTTTGTCCAAGTTACTCTCCCTGGGCTGTGAACTTCTGACACATTCAGTATTTTATGCCCCTTTTTACTCTGTGTAGACCTAACTTAGTGCTTTAACAGAGTGGGTTTCTAGTAAGTGTATATTTTAGGCAGAATGGAATTTATACTACAAATAGCTTTAGGTTCATCTTTATAAAAAGAATCTTGGGTAAAAAGGGAGCTGATGAACTTATTTTCTAAAAATATAATATTCCGAGAAATAGTTAAGAATACTTGAAATCTATAACTTGTACTTTTCTTTTTCTTTCTGTCTTTTTAATGGAACTGAGGATTGACCCCAGGGCCTCACTCATTATAGACCACTAGAAAAGCATTTTACTCCTGAGCTATATCTCTAGCTTGAATTTTTTTTTTTTTGACAATTTTTTTTTCTTTTTCCTGTTGCAAGGCCTTTGTACTTGGTATGCCTTTTATCCAGAGGCCCTTTGTTTTGTTTTTTTGTTTCTGAGACAGGCTCTTACTAAGTTGTCCAGGCTAGCCTTGAATCCCCTCATCTGTTACCTTCAGGCAGATGACCCTACGCCTGCCTTCATCTCCTCTGAGAGCTCGTGGCTAGAGATCTTTCTGGTCCACCTAACCAGACTTAACCCCACTGCAATGATAGTCTTGGTATTTATTTCTTTGTTTTTGTCTTTTTTCTGTGTTACCATGCTTTCAGTGAGAATTTAACCTCAGCAACAAAAGGGACCTTCTAAATACTCAATTTTACCAGTTGTAAAAATATGTCTTATATATTTTGCTCAAGTCAGTACTAAAATTTGTAGAATTCCTTTCCCCTTTTCAAATTATATAATTTCATTTCTTAGGACTGATAATTCTATCAAAAATCATTGGAATTCTACCATGCGAAGAAAAGTGGAGCAGGAGGGCTACTTACAAGATGGAATAAAATCAGAGCGGTCTTCATCAAAACTTCAACACAAACCTTGTGCGACTATGGACCATTTGCAAACCCAGAATCAGTTTTACATTCCTGTTCAGGCACATATTTTTAATATCTTTATTATTTAAAAACAAGTTCTTTAGTTATGGGAACTATTGCATTGGGGCTTTTTTTTTTTTTTTTTTTTTTTTTGGACAAGTAAATTTTGTTTTGGGGAGTGACACAGATAGACATTTAAATTTCTAAACTGAAAAAGTAAGCCATAATTTTGACAAATATTTTAGTACAAATTTCACTTGAAAGTTTCCTTCTGTATGTGATTTTCACAGTGAGAAATGTAGTGTGTGCATTTAATTCATTTCAGTTATAGACATAAAGATGTGCTTTAACATCTATGTCATTTCTCCTATCTCACAGGCAATACGACATTATAAAGAACAGTATAGAGGAGAAGTAGTAAAACGATCATTTAAACATTCCTTTGGGAAACAGTAAATAGCTGATCTTTGATCTTGTTACACTTTGCTCTTTGCTTGAGTGATTTAGCCTTCATTTAGACAGATTCATTAGAGGTTACCCAAATTCAAATTCAGGGAGCTCTCTGTCTTGTCCCCTACAACATGCATTTACCCACCTGTAAGAAATATGTTTAGTAATCTTCATAAGACTTGCTTTCCCCTGTCTGTATATGTATTTATAGTAGACAGTTCTTAGTTCTTTTCACATAAAATGTAAAAGGCTGTTAGGACCAAGTAGTATCTCACAAAAGATAGACTTGGGCACAGTGTTAAAGTCTGCTTCCTGAGCCTCAGGTTTCATTGCATTCTACTTTTTATGATCCTTACTAAGTTCTTTTAGACTTACTTTTAAAAGAAACAAAGTAGTCACATCTTAATTTATAAATAGGAAAACATGGGACTACAGCAATGTAGTTAACTGCTGTCGCTTGACCTTAAGGATTTTAATGTTTTGTTTTTTAAATATATTTTCTTTATAGTTTTAGATTTCAATAGTGTAAACAGCAAGGTTTGCTTTTGTCTTAGAAAAATTACCATTTAAAGTTTTTTTGACTTATAGAAAGATTATTTTAAAAATTACTTGTTGCCAAGGGAGTGTTTGACAATCTCAACCAAAATGTGTTGAAGAGGATAAGGATATTGTTTAAAATATTAAGAATTGTTTCCCATTTAATAATTTTGAAAACTTTATATAAATTAAATTTTAAATTATTAAGAAGATAATTCTAGCCTGGCAGCAGTGGTGCACGCCTTTAATCCCAGCACTCGGGAGGCAGAGGCAGGCGGATTTTTGAGTTTGAGGCCAGCCTGGTCTACAGAGTGAGTTCCAGGACAGCCAGGGCTACACAGAGAAACCCTGTCTCAAAAAACAAAAACAAAAACGGATAATTTTTCTTGAGAAGTGTGACATGAAGAGAAAATATGTTGGTTTGAAATACTGTGGCAAATTTTCATTGAAAACTTTGAGAAAAATAAGTTTCTAACCAATTGGAGCTTCCAAGTTGAGTGATAACTCATCCTAATTGAGTATTGTCAAAGCTAACTTCTAGGTTAGAGCTCAGATATAATGATTTTTGCATTAGATGATGATTTAGGTCATTATAGAAAGTAGACAGATTATACTTATTTGTATTTGATTGCCTTATTTTTTTTTTTACAAACATCTCACATATCTTATTAGTGCCTCTAAATTCAAATAAACTTTACAATTTTTATTACCAATGTTTTAGGAATGAGGCAGCGATACTTAGTGTGTTGTCAGAGTGTCTGTTAGGACTACATGCCTGACTCTGGTTTCTACTTGAGTAACAGAAAAAGCCCTCTTTTCTTTTTTTCTTAGAGATTGATATTAGGTGATTACGAACACAATTTATTATCTTCTGTAGGCATTAGGGCAACCCTCAAAAACTGACTTTTAAAAATATATGGTAGATGATGTTGGTAACAGACGATTGGCTGATACAACGAGGATTAGAAGCCAGGTGTGGTGATATATACCTGTAATTTCAGCACTGGGGAGGTTAGGGCAGGAGGATCAGGAATTTGAGACCAGTCTCAGTTATATAGCTAGCTCCAGGTTGCTTGGGCTTCAAAACAAAACCCTGTCTCATGAAATCAAAAGACAAAAATACAATCTAAATGTAGGTTATTTCCTACACTGTATGGTCTTATCAGTAGATTCTACGGACAGGTGATACAATTATTAAATAAACTATTGTAGTTATGAGTTTTCAAAGTTGCTAGACAATATTCAGTCTCCAGGGTTCCTCCCCACCCCCCCCCCCACCCCCCGGGACAGGGTTTCTCTGTATAGCCCTGGCTGTCCTGGAACTCACTTTGTAGACCAGGCTGGCCTCGAACTCAGAAATCCCCCTGCCTCTGCCTTTGCCTCCCAAATGCTGGGATTAAAAGCATGTGCCACCACGCCCAGCTTCAGGTTTTTGTTTTGTTGTTAGTTTTTTTGTTTTGTTTTTCTGATACAGGAGCTCAACATCTAGCCTTGAGATTTTACAGAGTTCTGTCTGCCTCTACCTCTTAAGCATTAAAGGCATGTGCTACCCTTCCCAGTGTCCCACTTTTAATGGACATTTTATCACAAGCTTTCTTGGCATCAGATTCTTTAAAAATGTGCAACCTCTAACAATACTTTACTTCTTTTTTCAGATCCCTGGTTATCAGTATGTGTCACCTGATGGCAATTGTGTTGAACATGTTCAGACATCTGCCTTTATTCAGGTAAGGCTAATTTGTAACAGAACCACAAAGGAAGATAGTAACCATGTGTTGCTTACCTATAATCCCAGTTTTTGAGCTGAGGCAGGAGGATTGCCACAGTTCAAGACAAGCAGAGCTACATAGCAAGTTTCAGGCCAGTCAGGGGTACAGAATAAAAAGCAAAACCAATAAAAATCTAACAAATGAAATGAAAAACAGGAATCCTGGTGACCTGGAGACCTGTGATCCCAGCACTTGGGAAGATGAGGCAGGAAGATGCTGTGCCCTCCCTCCACCAAAACAAAACAAAACAAAAGCATTTGACATATTTTTAGATGTTGAATAGTACTCATTTCCTTATCTATTAAACTAGAATAAAGAACGAACATTGCTGAGTTTTTTTTTTTGTGTGTGTGTGTTTTGTCTTTTTAATTTTTGTTTTTACTTTAAGTATTACTCATCTAAAGGAAAATGTATAAATGGATTTGAAAAATAAAAGCCATAAAAGTATGAGGTGATTACCAGCACTAGTGTGGCAATTTTTTCACTTTTATAGCTTAAATCATTCAAACAGTTCCTGAATTGTATAAAACACTTTACAAAACATTTATCTAAAATATTCCAGAGGTACATTTTTGAAACATAGTTAATGCAATATGTTTTTTGGTTCCCTCCTGCTGTTCATTTGTAACAGTATTATGTAGCCCTGGCTGGCCTTGTAGTTGATATGTAGCACAGGATACTCTTGAACTCCTATTTTTTTTTTTTCTTCCCGAGACAGGGTTTCTCTGTATAGCCCTGGCTGTCCTGGAACTCACTTTGTAGACCAGGCTGAATAGTCCCCCTATTTGCACCTTCCTACTGTAGGGATTACAGCTGTATGCCATCATGCTGCATGGTTCTAGGTGATGCTGGGGACTTGCCGGGGGCTTCTTGCATACTAGACAAATTACTACCTGAATTATATCATTACCACTGTTTTTTGTCTTTTTTTGCTTTGTTGAGATAGGGTGCTACCATGTAGCCCAAGGATAGCTTTAAACTTGAAACCCTCCTTTCTGTTTCCAGAGTGAAGGAATGACAAATGTGCACTACCATGCCTGAAATAATGTTCCCTCCATTTAAATTTTCCCAGTTTTCTTTTACAAATCTGAAAATATTTACAAAAAAATATTTACAAGTACCCTTTTAGATTCCAGAGGAAATGTGGTATAGATTAGTAACATTTGGATTTAGTTTTATTAAGCTTTTTTATAGGCTGATGAAAACACTATCTTAAAGCAGTTGTGATGGTGCCTGTTTTTCTTTTATTTAACTTATTTTAGCAACCCTTTGTTGATGAAGATCCTGATAAGGAAAAAAAAATAAAGGAGCTCGAGTTGCTTCTTATGTCAGCTGAGAATGAAGTTAGAAGGAAGAGACTTCCACCTGTAAGGAATGAACTTACATGTTTGCATTTGATTGTTGGAGTCCTCACATGGACACTGCGGAGTACATTTTCCCATTTAATTTGCAGTTTTGATGTTGCTTGATTATGACTTACATCTCTTCCAGAGTGTTTACATGTTCTGTATTAGGATACATTTTTTTTCCTTAAAAATTTTTTCTTAAATCATAAATGACTTAGAGTAAAATCTTTCATTTGTATTTTTGTGTGTGTGTTATATTAGGCTTTTAAAACTTGATATTACATGTAAGGATAGATTAAATTGAAAAGCTTATAAAATATATATAATAGGTATAGAGAGAAACTCTAAATTATTTTTATTTTCTTTGAAAAATTGTCTTTCACTTTATTTAGGATATGAATCAATAATTAATAGCAGAAGGGAACATTTGGTTTTTACATTCTCTAAAGAACTTTTTCAAAAGAAGAAGGTTGATATGGATGCCTTTGATTTAGTCAGAATAACTAGGAGTATTAAATTAAGATAAGTGATATAATTTCAAGTAGAATTAAACAGGTTATGCTAGATGGATTAGAGAAAAAAAGATGTACATTTATACTTAGATAAGAATTTCAGAAGTTTAAACTGATCCCTGCAGTCTTTATTTTTAGAGATGGGTTTTCTTAGACTGGGCCTACAGCTCAATGGCAGAGAATTTATCTAATATACATTTGATCTTGGGTTCAGTCTTAGCACTGAGAAAACTAAAAATTATCATTAAAAATAATGAGAGGGCAAAAATGTCAAGAGTTATGGGAACTTAAGGTAGCATCACTCTGAGAGAATAAACCAACATCTTCAGTTAGTATCATAAAACAACTGGTATTATCTTATATGATTTAGGAGGGTATTTAAATGACATGTTATAATAATTATTATAGGTGAGATTGTACTATAGGAACAGCAATTTTTGTTTTGAAACTATAACCCATCGGTAAATAATAAGATTGCAAATATGCATATTTTAATGATAATTTTAGCTTTGTTATAGAAATGACAAGTAGTCCTTGTTTGTAGATGACTTTGTCATATTTAAGCCATTTTGGAAATTTTTGGGCTGGGATGTAGCTCAGTGTTAGGATCCTTTTTCTATGTTTGAGGCCTTGGGCTTTGTCTTCAAATGCTTCAAGACAAAAACAAAAATCACAATTTTAAAAATTAAAAAAGGTTGCCGGGTGTGGTGGCACACGCCTTTAATCCCAGCACTCGGGAGGCAGAGGCAGGCAGATTTCTGAGTTCAAGACCAGCCTGGTCTACAAAGTGAGTTCCAGGACAGCCAGGGCTACACAGAGAAACCCTGTCTCGAAAAACCAAAAAAAAAAAAAAAAATTAAAAATGTTAATTTTTTTCATTTTATTTTATGTGTATGGGTATTTTGTCTGCATGTATATCTGTGTATTACACATCTGAAGTGCCTGAGGAGGCCAGAAGAAGGTCTTAGGTCCCCTGAACTGCCATGTGGGTGCTGGGAATCAAACTCAGGTCCTTTGGAAGTGCAGCCAGAGTTCTCAACTGCTGAGTCATCTTTCCAGACCAGTTTGGTTTTTTAAAAAATAATAGGGTGTGGGAGATACAGAAGGGAAATAGCGGGTGGAAATGATAAAGGTACATTGTGCACATGTATGAAGTTATCAAAGAATAAATATTTTAAAACTAATAACAGTACCTTAGCTCAGGATGCAGTATATCTGTCTCATTTAATAACAAAAACATACTAGCTCAAGTAGTTCACATTTTATATTAAAAGAGAGAAATTTGCTGACTTCTTTTTAAAACTTGATGTCAAAGTATGGCTAAATGGGCTATTTTAAATCCTAGAGGGAAATTACTTTAGCCTGTATTATAGACTTCATACAAATTTATTTATTTTTTAAACAGATGTATGATAATAACTATTATTATTTTACTGAATTCTATTATGTTGTACATAGCTATTTCATGTGTATACTTGGTGATTCTCATATTAATTAATTAAAGTAGATGGAATTCATTAGAGATTAAGATTAGGTCTGTATATTTGCAATGCTATGGTTTTTCTGTTCGATCCATGGCTTCCTTCTTTGTTTGTTTGTTGGCTTATTTAATGTGTATGGGTACTTAATGTGTATGGGTATTTAATGTGTATGGGTATTTAATGTGTATGGGTATTATTTAATGTGTATGGGTATTTAATGTGTATGGGTATTTAATGTGTATGGATATTATTTAATGTGTATGGGCATTTAATGTGTATGGGTATTATTTAATGTGTATGGGTATTTAATGTGTATGGATATTTTGCCTGCAAGTGCATCTGCATCATGTGTGTGCAGTGCTCGTGGAGGTCAGAAGAGAGTGTAAGATCCTTGGAAACTGGAGGTGTAGATGGTTTTGAGCTCACATATGGGTGCTGTGAACTGAACCTTGAATCCTCTGGAACAGCAGCAAATACTCTTGTCCACAGAGCCATCTCTCCAGTCCTGATTCTTTTTTAAACAATAGAAACCACTTATTGAGTTATTTCTTTAAAATGGGCAGTATATTCTTAAGAATGTTGTTGCTATAAGCTATATTTAATGTAAAATATAATTTAAAATTCCTTATGTGCACCAGCCTCATTCTGCACATATGACTGCTGGTTCCCATACTAATTTACTAAAGATAAAGAATACTTTCATATTTCAGAAAGTTCTATTGAATAGTGCAATACATGTTATAAGTTATCGTTCCTTCATGAGTCTTCAAGATCTCATTATTATAAGAGCAGGAAACGAGGCTTCCAAGATAAGTAAAATGCCTTGGTCATATTTCTAAAAAGAGAAAGAAAACTAGTATAGCCCCTGATATTAGAGTAATTAATCTGCAATGAGAACAGAGATGAGGAATAGAACATGGTAGGATGAAATAAGTCACTTAGTTTTATAAGAATTGAGGAGAAATATGTACTTTAGATTCACAGTTGGGATATGTTCTTGGAAGAAGTCCTATTTGAATTTAGTTAAAACTCAGGATGACTATATATTAGCAAGATAGATGAATTAAGGCAGTATTGTAAATAGAAGAGATGAAAGTATATTGTCAATCACACGGCATACTTCTTAATAGTCAAACTGTCTCTTGAATCAAGACTAGCACTTTTTGTTGATGGTGGGTTAGGGAATATTTTAGATAAAATAACAGTGTGTAAAGAGGCTCTCCAGGGGCTGGTGAGATGGCTCAGCAGGTAAGAGCACCCGACTGCTCTTCCGAAGGTGATAAGTTCAAATCCCAGCATCCACATGGTGGCTCACAACCATCCGTAACGAGATCTGGCGCCCTCTTCTGGAGTGTCTGAAGACAGCTACAGTGTATTTACATATAATAAATAAAATAAATCTTTAAAAAAAAAAAAAAAAAAAGAGGCTCTCCAGAGTAAAAGAACATCATTCATCAGAGAGTTAAAAATGCTATAGCTTTGTATTCTCATAGAAGGAGAGTTGTGAGTGGACTTGTGGAATGAAGTTTGTAAAGAAAATGAGGCCAGGTTTTAGGTCTTTGTTATGTTAAGTGCTAATTTTATTGACAGTGACTTTATAGTTCAAATTTATTTAGGAAAAGAAAATCTAGCTAAGGTATGAGATTTAGTGGAAACAAATTATATACTAATATTGAAGAAAGGCTGTATTTGGGTACTATGTTTTTATCCAAAATGATATGAAGTATGTTATTGAAATTTTTCATTTAAAATCTAAATTTATGCCTACATTGAGAATGGCAAATAATATTCAAATTTCTTTTGTACTTTTAGCAACCTGGAAGCTTTTCTAGCTGGTCTGGTAGTTTCCTCATGGATGATAGTATGTCTAACACACTAAATAGTCTTGAGGAACACACTACTGAGTTTTATAGCATGGATGAAAATCAGACTGTTTCTGCTCAGCAGAATTCACCCACAAAGTTTCTAGCTGTAGAAGCAAATGCTGTGCTGTCTTCTCTACAGACCATTCCAGAATTTGCAGAAACTCTAGAACTAATTGAATCGGTAAGTTTGAAATTATGAAATTAATTAAGTAATCTCATGTAGAAGTTTAGTTTAAATATTTAATAAACATTTACCAACTTAATGTTAAGCATTGCCTAATTTGATCTCCTTTGTAGAGGTTTCTGGGAAAAGAAATTAAAGGTTTAAGTTCTTAAGTGTGTATCTTAAAAAGATGTTTTTATAATTAAAAACAATTCATTGTTTATTAGATTACACAAATTACACAAATATATTAGAGTGTTCGAAATTAGGGAAGCTATAAAAAGAAAAATTAAAATCCCCTGTACATTTAGTCTTGATCATTTGATGTATATAAACACAAATATATAACTCATGTTATATATATATATATATATATATATATATATATATATATATATATATATTTTTTTTTTTTTAAAGATTTATTTATTTATTATATGTAAGTACACTGTAGCTGTCTTCAGATACTCCAGAAGAGGGCATCAGATTTCATTACGGATGGTTGTGAGCCACCATGTGGTTGCTGGGATTTGAACTCGGGTCCTTCGGAAGAGCAGTCGGTGCTCTTAACCACTGAGCCATCTCGCCAGCCCCTCATGTTATATTTTTATCTTTTACTTATGAGCCTGTCTTTGGTTTCTCAGCATACATATAATTTTTTAAAATTAATTAATTATTTATTTTCTTCCTGAATGTTGTCCCCGATCTTCCCTCTCAGAGTTCTTTTCCCCATTCTACCTCCCCTTTGACACTAAGATATTCATTCTTTTTTTTTTTTTAAGGGATTTTTTTATTAGATATTTTTTTCATTTACATTTCAAATGCTATCCCCAAAGCACCCTATACCCTCCCCCTGCCCTGCTCCTCAGCCCACCCACTCCTGCTTTTTGGCCCTGGCATTCCCCTGTACTGGGGCATATGATCTTCGCAATACTAAGGACCTCTCCTCCAACTGATGGCCGACTAGGCCATCCTCTGCTACATATGCAACTAGAGACACAGCTCTGGGGGGTACTGGTTAGTTCATATTGTTGGTACTCTTATAGGGTTGCAGGCCCCTTTAGCTCCTTGGGTACTTTCTCTAGCTCCTTCATTAGGGGCCCTGTGTTCATCCAATAGATGACTGTGAGCAACCACTTCTGTATTTGCCAGGCATTGGCATAGCCTCACAAGAGAGAGCTATGTCAGGGTCCTGTCAGCAAAATATTTCTGGCATATGCAATAGTGCCTGGGTTTGGTTGTTATATATGGGATGGTTCCCCAGGTGGGACAGTCTCTGGATGGTCTTTCCTTCCATCTCAGCTACAAACTTTGTCTCTGTAACTCTATCCATAGGTACTTTACATGTAATTTTTGAGCAAGGTCTAACTGTATATTCCTGTCTGGCCTGAAACTCATTATGAGACTAGGCTGGCTTTGAATTTACAGAAATCTATCTGCTTCTGTTTCCTGTGTGCTGGGATTAAAGTGTGTGTGTCTATGTCTGGATCTTAAATATTTTTTTTAAACATAAATTTTAGATGCTTTATAGTATTCCATTATATGACTGAAAGGCGGTTTATTTACTCAATGCATCATTGTAATTGTGCATTTTGAGGGTATCTAGATTTTCAGTATCACCAACAACAAGTAATAGTAATAGAAAGATTTGTTGTTGAATCATGACAATTATGTACTTGGCTGAATGGGATTTCTAAATCAAAGTATATGTTCCATACATATTACCAAATGGTTATAGAGTTTCATGGTGTTTTCTTGTTAAATAGAATGGTTTTATGATAAATTATTTTTTTAATAATAGCCTAAAATAATCTGCTGTTTTTATGTAAAATATTCTGATAGAAAATTTCAGCTACTGCATTAGATGAAACATTATCTTGGTATTATAAAAAATTGTATTTTCTAAGGTGGTCATGCTTAATTAAAGAAAGATGTTTAGAAAAAGCTTGCTTTTACTGGTTAAAAATGAGTAAATAATTTTTTTCTTTGGTTTCTCTGTGTAGCCCTGGCTGTCCTGGAACTCACTCTGTAGACCAGGCTGGCCTTGAACTCAGAAATCTGCCTGCCTCTGCCTCCCAACTGCTGTGATTAAAGGCATGCACCACCACTGCCTTGCTGTAAATAACTTGCCAAAAATTATCATCATGTATTACTAAACTGTTAAGAGCTTAACTTTATTAAGAGTTCATTTTTTTGTAGGATCCTGTAGCATGGAGTGATGTTACCAGTTTTGATCTTTCTGATGCTGCTGCTTCTCCTGTCAAGTCTACTCCAGTTAAATTAATGAGAATTCAACATAATGAAGGAGCCATGGAATGTCAGTTTAACGTCAGTCTTGTACTTGAAGGGAAAAAGAACAGTTGTAATGGTGGAGACAGTGAAGCTATTCCTTTAACATCCCCAAATGTGGTCAAGTTCAGCACTCCACCAACCATCCTCAGAAAGAAGAAAAGAATGCGTGTGGGTCAGTCTGCAGGCAGTGAGCTTGGCGATGGCTCACTTAGCGAAGCTGGTAATGCAGCACTAAAACACACACCAGTGAAAACACTACCATTTTCTCCTTCTCAGGTATTAGTGTTTTATGTTTGCCAATGTTGACTAAGTTAGATCTTTAGTATCTTTAAAAGCAATTGACTGTTTTGTTTTTTTTTTAAAAAACACAAAAATAGATATGTTTAATTGTATGCATGAGAATGGTAAACCCAGAAAGTCAGAAAGGGTAATATTTGCATCATAGCACTATAGACTTTCAAGACTTAAAAGGGAAGTTTCCTTTGTCATATAGTCCTATTTCTCGATAAGACTGAGGAAAACTGGCCACTAAAAAGTAAAATGATTTATTTGCCCAAAGGTCTCTAATGCAGAACTGAGACTCAGATCTAGTATGACTCTTGATTCTTGATTGTTTAGCATATATTCCTGACATGGTATAAAGAGACCTTATCAGCAATTTAGATGTTCATTTATATGTTAATTTTCCTCTTTGACATTCTTTGGAAGAAATGAAGACAGCAGTTTACTCTAAGAATCTCATGTTTTGATGTCCAAGACTACCTGCTTTACTCCTTAGTGATATTCCAAGGAGCAGATGTATACATTAGGATTATTTTTTTATTGGGCACTTGTTATATTCTAGGCTGTGTGTCTCTTCTTACAGCATCTCCTGTTAATCTTCTTTCAAATGACATTGGAAGCCAAAGGGAGTAAGTTTTAAAATGTAGCAACTACTGTTTGCTGAAAGTGTTTTGATATTTTAGTTTCTTTCCTCTTGCTGAGATAAAATATCCTGACAAGCAATGTAAGGAGGAAAGGATAGAGTTATTTTAGCTCCCAGTTCCAGGTGACAATGTTGTGGAAGTCACAGTGGTAGAATTTGAGACAGCTGCTCACGTCAATATGTACAGCCAGAAGAAAGCTACGAGTGCATGCATGAATACATGCTGCTGTTGGTGCTCAGCTTTGTTTCTGAGACCATCCAGAATCTGCTACTTGGGGAATGGTTCTTCCACTTTTAGGCTGGGTTTTGCCACCTCACTTAACCCAATTAAGGGCCTCACTAGCTGGCACAAGCCCATTTCCCAGTTGATTCAAGTTGACAGCATTAATCATCACATAGATGTTTAAAAAGTTTTTTAAAGAGAAGTAGGGAGCTTAATGGTCAAATATGGAGAATTCTGGAATTTATTGAAGGTTTATTTTGAGGTTTGGAAGATAGTAGCTATGGAAGTACATAATAGCTACTGTGATCTGAAAATGTTTGAGATAATTCAAATTGCATGGTCTACACGTGAATGTTTTATTTATCCTTACTTTAGCTCTCAAGTTCAGAATTATCCCAGGGAAAGTTTCCATTTCCAGAGCTTTTACTGAAGTCAATTCTATCTAGAAAGCAAGTAGATGATACTTATATCCCATGACATTTGGATTTTATCCTGTGAAAGACTTTGATATTTAATTCTAGGTGAGGTGATTCAAATACTAGGAGACAGGAGTGATAGAACTTGAGTAGATTGCACTTATAAGTGGCACTCTTGAAGCAATTTCTACTTCTTCATATTACTACTGCTAGTCTGCTAGCTACAAAAGTAAATTAGGATTTCATAGTAGTATGAAATAAGTTAAGTCTCATTGTATAGTTTAGAAAGTGACATCATGTATTGTCTGATTATAAAGTATCTATGCTGTCTTCTAGACAGGCAAGTTTGCCTGGCAGTTAACTTTCAATAAATAAGCAAATTGGTGTCTCTACAGGTGTGCACATACGCCCAGTCTGTATTCTATTCTGAGTTCAAGATACTCTCAGAGAAAAATACACTTGGCATTATTCACAGTTATTTTTTCAATTATACTCTTGTATAAGACCAGGAGATAATTGTTGTAACAACTATATATGGCTTCTGTAGATCAGTACTTGATGGTGTACTGCTTTAAATTTTTGTGCTGTTATAAAGCATGACCATTTGTAAGTCAGAGTTTCTTAAATGTTTAGTATGTGCTAATCTGTTCAAAGTGACTGATAATCTTTTCCTAAAACAATAGAGAAGTCTTAGCAGTTTGATATTTATACAGGAACTTTGATGTTCTAAAAATTGTCTGAATTCACTTCCTCCTTTAGTTTTTTAACACATGTCCTGGAAATGAACAACTTAATATAGAGAACCCTTCCTTTACATCAACCCCAATTTGTGGGCAGAAGGTTCTCATTACAACTCCTCTTCAGAAGGAAGCAACCCCCAAAGATCAAAAAGAAAATGTAGGGTAAGTCTGTATTATATAATTATGTTAGGGAAAACTAGAAGCATGTCAGAAGTATGTCAGCATTTTCTTCAAATGAATGGTGTATCCATAGTCTTTAGTTCTATAGGATTTAGAAGTTTGTTATTATTGTTTTTAAAGTCACATCCTCTTGTTTCTGTAGAATCCTAGAAACTGGCTAAATTTAGCATAAAAATTTTATTGCAAGCAAAATATTCTTAGTACTTTTTTCTAAGTCATTTTTTTTCTTTAAAATTATTCGAGTATAACCGATTCTAGACAACCATACTTTAGATAGCTCTGTGATGCATTAAAAATCATATGTCTGGTCTACAGAGTAACTTCTAGGATAGCTAGGGCTACACAGAGGAAACCCTGTCTCGAAAAACCAAAAAAAAAAAAAAATCATATGTCTATATAAAAATATAGCTTATGCTTTTTATGGCTTTGCTTTTGTTAACATTTATGAACTCACATTGTGACAATAATATAAATATCTGAATGACTGACTAGATTTAGAACACCTACTATTAGAAGATCTATATTGGGTACTACACCAAGAACTCCTACTCCTTTTAAGAATGCACTTGCTGCTCAAGAAAAGAAATATGGACCTCTTAAAATTGTGGTATGTATACTCTTTATTTTCAAGCACTTTTCTAGGTTTAATTTTAAAAACTGGGTTTTGCCAGGGGTGGTGGCGCACGCCTTTAATTCCAGCACTCAGGAGGCAGAGGCAGGCGGATTTCTGAGTTCGAGGCCAGCCTGGTCTACAAAGTGAGTTCCAGGACAACCAGGGCTACACAGAGAAACCCTGTCTTGAAAAGAACAAAAACAAAAACAAAACTGGGTTTTACCATTTTGAATTTTTTAGTAATAAAAAAAGTGTACATTGAAGCTGGGTGTGGTGGCACATGCCTTTAATCCCAGCAATCAGGAAGCAGAGGAAGGCAAATTTCTGAGTTCGAGGCCATCCTGGTCTACAAAGTGAGTTCCAGGACAGCCAGGGCTATACAGAGAAACCCTGTCTCAAAACAAAACAAAACAAAACAAAACAAGTGTACATTGAAACGGAAACATTTTATTTCTTCATTTATGAATATGAATTTGTTTAATCTTCCTTGGCCTTTAAATAACCCTTTGCTTGGTTTATTTTAAATTTTTATGTTCTCATGTTAAGTAGAAGAAAACAATTGTTAGTGGCATGCTTAATGTGAAAACATGTATGTAGTAGTTTAGTAGTTTCACTGTAGTAGAATTAATATTTTGATATACCTAATCTCTTAAATATTGTTGCTTAGGAAACTAATGGGTCAGGGAATCTTCTTGAAGTTCAGTTTTTTCTTCTGTGTGCAAGGGAGGTGGGGAAGGAATTTCTGGCCATTGCCTTTTAAAACCTTTTAAAAATAATTTAGTCCCAGCCACTTGCCTTTTTGGAAGAAGACATTCGAGAAGTTTTAAAAGAAGAAACTGGAACAGATATATTCCTCAAAGAGGAAGATGAACCTGCTTATAAAAGCTGCAAACAAGAGGTAACCTTGAGTATTGTGTATGCCTTTCTTTTCAGAGTTAGTTAGAGGCGGGTCTTTATGTAATTTTGGCTGCTCTCAAACTTCAAACTCCCTGCCGTCACTTTCTGAGAACTGTGATTGCAGATGTGCTTCCATGCCTGCTCTTCCAGTATTATTGTAGTCAGTGTTTACCATGTTCAAGAGACTTGGCTATAATGTTACTCTGTAAATTATTTTTCTTAGCACTCTGCATCTGTGAAGAAGGTCAGAAAATCACTTGCCTTAGAGAGCTGGGACAAAGAAGAACCAGGCACTCAACTACTAACTGAAGACATTTCAGACATGCAGGTTTGTAAAGAATTCATACATGTTTTTAAATGGCTGTCTTAAGTCATGATTGTTTTCATTTCGTATGGATTGCTTGGCCAGATAATTAAAAGAGAGTTACAGAAAATTTAGGGTTATTTTGCCTAGTTCAGAGAGAACCTATTATCTATGAAGAATATGTGATTTTTTTTTAAAACTTGGTTGTTTTTTTTTTTTTGAGAGAAGTTAGCTTTTTGTATGATATCAAAAAGTGGAGGTTCATAAACCTTTAAGTTTTAGTATTTTATGAGATTACCAGATATTACTATAGCACTAGAAATTTATTTATGTAATTACCAAGATATTACTATAGAAGTAGACATTTATCTTATGAAATTAGTGAGATGTTATTATAGTGCCAGATGCTTCCTGGGAGGACAGTGAGCAGGGCTTCTATTACCATTTACTCAGTAGTCCCTTGTCTCTGGTTTCGAATTAGTTATTTTCCTCTTTCTTTTTTCTCTTAGTCAGAAAATATTCTTACAACATCTTTATTAATGATACCATTATTGGAAATACATGATAATAGGTGCAACTTGACTCCTGAAAAACAAGATATAAATTCAGCCAACAAAACATATACACTTAATAAAAAGAGACCAAACCCTAACCTTTGTAAAGCTGTCAAATTGGAAAAGAGTCTTCAGGTATGGATTCATAAGTTTCTTGAGTGATTTTTGTTATTGTTTAGTCAATGATCACTTTAAACTTACTGATCGCAAGTTATACTTTTTCTTTTAAAGTTTAAATTGACAAGTACAATAAAGAATGATTATGTTGTCGCTGAAAACAGGTTTGGGTTTGAGAGAGACTCATTCATCAGTGCACGTGTCATCTATACAATTGGAACTGTAGCCAGATATTTTTCGGCTAGTTTGTTTGTTTGTTTGTTTGTTTGTTTTGTTTTAGGGTTTTTTTGCTCATTTTTTTGTTGTTGTTTTGAGACAGGATCTCACCTCATTATGTAGCTGGGCTTGAACTCATATTTGCAGCTTCAGCTTCCTAAATCCTGGGGCACGGACTTTTGACACCATGCCTGGCCCTTTGTTGATTCCCTAATTGTGTGTGTGTGTGTGTGTGTGTGTGTGTGTGTGTGTAGATATTTAAATCCACTTCTGATAAGTAATTGGAAGCATTTCAGCATGATTTTTGTTTGTATAATAGCTCCCAATAAACTTTGTGGATTAAAACTATAAAACAAAACAAAACAAAAATCCCCCTATTCCTGTGTGTTCAGTAAATAGATGAAAATGAAGGCTAGAGAAATTCTTACCCTGTTATTTTAGGAGTTTTCCCAGAGAGGAAGATTAGAGAAAAAGATTTTTTTTTTATGCCACACTGTATGCAGAGTAAACTCCCTGACATTTAAGCATTCCTTGAAAACATCTTTGGCAGTCAGATATAGTAGCTACTTGTCTGTCTTGAGCTATGGCTGTCAGAAAGTGACATAATGCATGTATGCCCTTAGTTGTTTAAAATGTTTTTAATTCCCGGTGTTTAGTTAACTTAGAGCTCCTTGGAAAAGTTTACTATATAGTAGCTCTTATATATTAATATAGAAACTTTTATCCTTTAATAAGGAAGAAAACAAAGAAGGTGCACTCCTTGTTCACATTTGACATTAGCTCTTCCCTTTAAGTCAGTCTCTGTCTCTCTCCCTCTCTCTGTCTCTGTCTCTCTCTATCTCTCTCTCTGTCTTTTTCTCTCTCTCTCTCTCTTTGGCACTGGAGTCCCAAACCTGGGCTCGCACATGCTAGACAAATACTCTTCCAATGAGCTACATCTCCAACTCCTTTCTTTGTCTGCAAAATTAGAGGGCAGAAGGGATTATTTTTTTCCCCCATTATAATCCATTTGCTTTGTGGGGAGTTGTTGGCAACAAAACTATTATACTGTCATTATAGGCCAGTGAACAATGTACATAATTGTAATAATTGCACAAAATTATCATAAATATTTTAGTATGTATTTAAAAATAAAGCATCTCATTTTAAAAGATACAATGTTATCAAAACATTTTTAATGTAATTACTTACAAAATTCCGAGACAAAACAATCGATTTTTGAAGTCTAGTTGTATGGATTGGCAATGTGGCTTGGTGCTTGCTGCCAATCCTGATGGCCTGAGTTTAGTTCTGCAGCCCACATGGTAGAATGAGAGGACTAACTCTTGAAAGTTGTCCTTTGATTTCCACGTATGTTATGTGCCATGCTTCTTTCTCTCTCTCTCTCTCTCTCTCTCTCTCTCTCTCTCTCTGAAGTGTTTTGTGTATTTAATTTTACTAATTTTCATATCACTATTCATCTTTCCTTCATAGTCAAATTGTGAATGGGAAACAGTGGTATATGGGAAGACAGAAGACCAACTTATCATGACTGAACAAGCGAGAAGCTATCTGAGTACTTACACAGCTACCAGCAGCACATCAAGAGCTCTAATACTCTAACTGTTACTAAAGCTGATAAAATGCCCTACCCCTTTACTGTATTTTATGCTAAATTAGGTTGCAATGAAATTTGTCTCAATTAATTCTTGTAAAGGTTTTAATACATCCCTAAAATGGTTCACGGTTTTTTCTATATTGAACAGGCAAAAAACTAATAAGCCACTTAAAGTAAGGGGTAGGCAAATTTATTATTTATATTTTTAAGAAATGAGAGTTTTAAAATTTGTTTTTAAAGAACAAAATGGGAAAATAAGCATGTTCATGGGTATTCCATAGTAAATTCTCATAATTTCTTTACAGGATATATGTTGCTACTGTCTCAAGGCTGTAGTCTGTTATAAACAGTTAAGTATGTGTGACCTCTGAAAGTCTACCTTTAGGAAGCACAGAGGTTTTATGAAGTACTTTTGCATGTGTGCTGATTTACGTAGACTACCATTCATAAAGAAACACAGTAGGAAGGAGTCTCAAGGAAGCTAGAGGTTGCACTACTAATTTTGGTATTTTTCAGAAACAATGAAATTAACTACAGTGTTAAGGATATTTATTTGTGCATAGTACTAAAAAAAAGCATTGAAAATGGGCTTTTTCTTACTAGTAAAGAGTCAGTATTTCTTCATAAGTCTCAGAAGAGCTGAGAATTTTGTTGAATGTATTGTACAGTATGTAGGAGCAAGAAAACTTTGTAAATTGGAAAGATGTCTGTTTTTATAACTTATTTTCATTTTTAAAGCTCAAATGTAGATATTTATATATACAGGGTGTCTAGAAGCCAGTGTTGTTTCTTGCCATTACAGCTAACATAGTAAAGAATAACTTTGACTTTCAAGTATGAATTAGTTGAGTTATAGCTACAAAGAATACAATATCTAAACTGTATGCCACATCTACCTAAATATTGCACTATATCCTTTAAATCATGTTGGTTTTAAAGTAGTTCTAAAATGTACTAAATAATAATTTAATATTTTCTTTTTAAATTATATTGGAGGGTCATATAAATTAATCTGGTGATTTGTATATGTGTTTGAAATTTTCATTTTGTTTAAAAAACAATATGGTACCTTGCTCCCTAAAACAGTCTGCACTTAGAAGTTTATTGTATTTACTCAATGTTTCAGAAGTAGAAAATATTATCTTTTATTTATACAAATATTTTTGTCCTTTTATAAATGTTTTGTGTTTCCAGGTTACAACAGTTGCTTCAGTTGCCTGTTTAGGTGTTTGCACTTATTTTATCTCTTTTTGAAAGAATGTCTTTGCTTATGTGGTAGAGATTTTATGTAATTTTTTTTGAGATGTATAATGGTGTGCTGTCAACCTAAACACTGACAGGCAAATAGAATTGTACACTGTAGTTTGAATTATTTATAATTGACACACTCTCTCCCTCTCCACTCCTGAAGTATGCTGCTATAGAAAGTAGCAGAATCGGCTTGCTGCTATGAGAGATGGAAAGAGCGACCACCACTTGCACTGTGTGAAAAGATAAGCAAATGATGGCACGTTCTCAAGTTAACTAATGGATTCAACTATTCCCAAGCAGATTCTTACAAAGACCAAAACACCACTATGCCTCAAAAACAAACCAAACAGCTTAAGATTTTTTAAAACTCTATTTATCTGTTAATAGAAATGGGACTACTGAATATTTTAATGCCTAGTTCTTCAACAGTAGACCTAAAGGGTTTTAAGCTTTAAATCCAATTGCTAGTTTTTGCATACTATATGTTAGTGAGAAGTAAAGAATATGCCTTCTTTTTTTTTTTTTTAATTTGCTAGGGTTTAATGTATCTATATTTTACAAAAATAAAGATAAAGATTCTTACAGAAAATAATGATAGAATATATTTTTACAGCCCAAATCTCCTCGAAAAGAAAAACCTCTTTCTCTTTCTCCCCCCCCCCCCACAATAATGCTTTATCATTACTGACCAGAAAGTTGTAAACAAAATGTAGTGATCCAAGTATTTATCCTTGTATTAAGCTGAATCAAACCTATCCAGCCTTCAGTGTCTCAGCTAATCAGTTTCAGTTTCATCATTGTTCTCCACCTATCTTTTAACATGACACTTGTTCGGTTGTTGAAGTTATAATGGGATAGTATTTTAGTCCAATTTCCCTCTCCATATTTCTTTACACCACACTTCAAAATTCTGTCTTCTTCCCAAAGCCATGCCTGCTTTTTCTTGCGCCCATGTTTTTCATTATTGTCTGGCTGATTCTCTGAGATAGATCTTTTCCTTCCACTGGTTCTTCTGTTTTTTTTCTGTCGTTATTTCACACTGAAGAGTTTCTGTTCTTGCTTCATTCCTATTGAAATCTGATGGAGCACTTCTGAGCTTCAACTGAGATAAGGCGTTCTTGTGAGACCTTATTGAGGATACTGTATCCACTAAGGATTCAGTTTCTGTAGACTGTCGGCCATTAACACTTTTCCCTTTATTCAAACCATCTTCAGCTTCCATTCTAGTGTTGGTAGTAGCATCTGGCCTATCGTTAGAAGCTAGTGTCTTTGCTTTCTCATTTTCCACTACTTTTGTTGCTGCCTTCATTAGAAAAGTTGATGATTTTTCATTTAACACACAATCCACATAACTGTGAATTTTCGCCATCATGTAGTTATAGCTGAAGTGTTGCAAAAGGGGGTGGAACACATCTTTCTGAGAGATTATCTTAAGTAATTTTCTTTCTAAAGACGTGTAAAATTCTGGATCACCAAATATTCTTTCAAATACTTCTTCTGCTTCATTAAAGCTGCCAATTTCCATACAAACAGCTATAGCCTGAATTTTAATTACAGTCTGTATTTCCTCATGCAGTTTGTCATGTTCCTTTTCAATTGAGTTCCAAATCATCAGGGCTGATTCCAAGGGTGTAAAACGCTCATCAACTTCAAACTGTGCATCAAGGGCCTTTGCAGCTGCAATTCTTGTCAAAAACTGACATATATACACAGTTTTCAATTGGTAAGCTGTAAGACTGTGTAGTCCATGAATAATAGCCTCGGAGCTGTCACGAGTACGACAAAAGTCCTCGGAGCGGCCGTCGCGGAAGGCTAGGCATAGAGACAGGCAGAGGAAGTCGAGCATCCAGCCCGCAGCCACGGCCTCCACCTCCGCCACATGCTCCGCGTTCTCCTCCTCTCTCGGGGTCCCCAGCCGCATCTGGCCCTGGAGCAGCTCCGCGACGTCTCCCACCTCCTCCTTCTCTGGAGAATCCGAACTTGTCCGGGCCGCACGGCTCCGCGAGCTGCGGGCCGCTGAGGAGACGGTCTCCGCCAAGTTAAACCGCAAGATTATGCCTTCTTGATAACAAATAGGTAAAACAATTTGAATCTTCTTAGCATGTTAAATATGTTTATTTTTTCTAATTAATGAACTTCTCACAGAAATTTTGCTTTGTAAAACCAATGATTGTGGAAAAAAATCTATCATTTCAGTTACTTTGGGGTAACAATAGCACATAATTCCTTTTTTAAAAACATGTAGCCTTCAGGTGATTGGATGTAATAATCTCCAGTTGCCAAAGTAGATAGCTCAGACACGCTACATATTCTAAAACATAATTTTTCTTGAGCATTAAGTTAACACAAATGTTAATATATTAAATATGAGCCTTGGCTTATGGGACATAGTACATATTTGGGTTGGTATTGGTTGAATCCTCCAGTTAACTGCTTTGTTGTTGTTGTTGTTGTTTTTCAAGATTTGTAATCATAAAAATGTTAGGCATCTTAAGTCATCTTTTTCTACTGTTCATTTATATTCTTCAGTTTTCTGAAGATGCCAGACGTACAGGTAGCAGCCATACATGCATGGAAACTGACTTCACACATACCAATACTGTATTTTGTTGTAAGATTTTCACATTAATACAGCAATTACATTGATTAAATTGAGTTTTTTAAATATATGAAAAACTTTGCATTGTAAGAGAATCTTGCAGACAATGTTGAAATCTATTAACATCCAAATAAAAGCATCTGTGTACAAGCTGGCTTGGCATTGCTCATTTCACTTTGGCTCTGTGTATGGGATTTGATTAAACCCTTAAGACTGAGTTCAACATTAAGTTCTTAGAACTCCCTTTACAGGAATTTCATCTGTTAATAAATGTGGCCTCTCCATCAACCTTCATGTAGAAACATTTTCAACTTCCTTTTAAATACTTGCATATAACTTTTATTAACACTGGAAATAGGACATTGAAAGAAGATTCCTATTTCCCACCCAGACCTGCCCTGTTTGTTGTGGTGTTTCGAAATGGAACCTCTTTGCCTTTGTCCATTCACTGAATCATCTTTTAGCTATATCAACCTCCATATGAGATCTGTCATAAAGGGTGTGTGTGTATACAGCCACTTTATTTGAATTATTGTACATGGCTTTGAGCTTCCTTCTATAGAGATAGCAAGAAACTGCCCTGGCATTAGAGTTTTATCTAGGAAGGGTCAAATGGCCACAAGTTAGGTTTTGGAAACATTGCATTACCTTGATGAGTTCATCACCATTATTTAGTTTTGTAGGTTTAGCAATCTGTTGGAATTAAGTTGCTGAAAATGACTTTACCTCTCAGTAAAAGGCTTACATAATTTTTTAAAGACTTGGTATGTAAAACCAGAATTCTGTTCGTTTGTATGTAAAATAAAACTGCAGAGGACTAGGTCCACTCTCACCTTAGATGTAAACAGAAGGAAATAGTAGAACCACAATTAGATATGACCAAATCTCTAGAGTTGTCTAATAATAATGATTCTTATTTATGTTCAAGTTGGGGCTGGTTTCCACACTTCATTTCAATTCTTCCAGTGACTTGGCTCTCCCAAGAACATCTATATATACTACTTTTTTCATGCCCATGTTTGCAATGTTACCTTTTTTTTTTTGGTTTTTCGGTTTTTCAAGACAGGGTTTCTCTGCATAGCCCTGGCTGACCTGGAACTCACTTTGTAGACCAGGCTGGCCTCGAACTCAGAAATCCGCCTGTCTCTGCCTCCCAAGTGCTGGGATTAAAGGCATGCGCCACCACACCCGGCATGTTACCTTTTTTTATACTGTTTCTAGAATGTTATTGTCAGCCATATAACAGACCTTTGAAGCATTTCCTGAGTGCTTCATAAAATGTTCCTCCTATCCTTCCTGGTTCCATGATTATTTTGTTTCTGAGCATCAATGGACTTAGAAAATCTTGTAAATGTTTTAATAATTAGTTATTACCAGGGAATACTAGTTATACTTACACAACAGATTTACAAATAGCTTTGATTTCCTAGTTATTTACATAAAAAAGTTTTGCCTATATTCAAGAAATTTTCTGAAGCTCTTTTAGCTCATTTTTTTTTATAACCATGTAGTTTACTGCTTTATTTATCAGTTATTGAGTGATAAGCCAGCCAGGTAATCAGACTTTAATTTCTAATGTAAGACAGATGATAGTTTTTGAAGAGATACTTAATCTTCGAGAAATGAAAGTGTATTAGAAAGTGGAGGGTAAACTGAATCGAGAGAGATGCTTTGGGAAATTTACTTTCCTCTGTTTTGTTTTAATTAGTACAGATATGCTCAACAAAAAATATGTGAAATAAACGAGCTAAAGTGTACTTAGCAAAGAAATTTTGTAGCCAGTGTGGTTGAAAACTTAGTATCTTGGTGCAAATACATTTAAAACTATTGGATTTGAGGTACACTTAATTTCATGTAGTGTATACTGTCCTTTCTAAAATTCCTAGGACTGGTGTTATTATTCAAGAGCCAAGTAGAGAATATGTTTGAACCACATGGGTACCAGGGATGGAATTCAGGCGAGCACCTTTTACCACCTATGAACCATCTTGTCAGCTCTATTCAGTTTTAACTATATAATTTTGTCAATGATATCTCAAAGGTTTCACTGTATTCTGACAATTTCTTAAGTACTAATGCAGTTAGCACTTATTCAACTTTGAGTACTTTCCATGCCCCCATGCTAGGTTAGGGGGATACTCTGAGAGGACAGTGGGACAGCCATTATGGTATTTCATTAAGGTCCTTAGTAACAGAGAAACTGATATTCTAGATAAAGGGATTAATGTTTGACAGATAATTTTCCTTTGGCTAAAAAAGTGAGCTAGATCCTACAGCCAAGTTTGTTATTATGTGTGAGTAGAATGTTTGGACTCAGCCTAGAGAGTGAACAGCTCCCCCCCCCCCCCCCTGCCTGCTCACCAAACAGAGTTATATGGGGCCTTGGAGGCTTGCACAGCAGTATAGCAACCGCAGCCACAGCTAGTTACTATGCTAAACCCTGTATGTACCTAATCTCATTTTAATCCTTACAGCACCCTTTTGAGATAAACACTCTTACAGTCAACTTCTGTGGATATGGAGTAGGTTTATGTTAACAGACTTGTCTAAACACCATGCTGAAGATGGAGATGGGCTTCAGTTGTCTATGATTTAGACTGTTTCTTCAAAATTAAGCATAGGATGCAAAAAAAATTACATTGTAGATGATTCTATTTGTATAAAATTATAAAAGTATAAAGCTAAGCAAAGCTAATGTATGCTGTTAGAAGTTGGGATGATGTTCACTCTGTGTGAGTGGCTGTGTAGGGTGCTGCAATGTTCTTTCTTTCTCCAGATGCTGGTTTCATGGATATGCTCACAGCTTGTAAAAAATACAAGCTGCAGTATTAAAGATGGGGGAGCTGCTCTCTTTGTACATTATGCTTCAGTACATTGTAAAAATTAAGCCTAAGCTGAATCAGAGCAAATGTAATGAGTATTCCTGGTACTATTCTACTTGTGTACAGCAAAGCCGGCACTCGGCTTGATACATTACTTCCCAGCAGATATGCCAGGCTCATTTCTCCCGCTAAACTAAACTTACCTGAAGCTTCCACATGGCACAAATGACTTCTTCCTGGGTGATGACATTCATGGTTTTTTTTTTTTTTTTTTTTTTTTTTTGGTTTTTCAAGACAGGGTTTCTCTGTGTAGTCCTGGCTGTCCTAGAACTCACTTTGTAGACCAGGCTGGCCTCGAACTCAGAAATTCGCCTGCCTCTGCCTCCCAAGTGCTGGGATTAAAGGCGTGCGCCACCACGCCCGGCTGACATTCATGTTTTTATGAGTGAGAGCTTATTCTGTTCTAGGACATGAGCCTTTGATAGATACCATCCCTTCTAAATTCTCTGCAGTTGCCCACCTGTTAACCTTTACCCAGCCTTTCTCTTCAACTTGATGTTTGTACTTGCCTTCCCACAGAAATACAGAAATGTTCATACTAAATCAGTGGTCACCAAGTAGTTATCAACCTAACATGCAATACTGTATGTCCACTAATTCCTTGTACTTTGTCAGCTGCATTTCTTTATAACACACCTATTACTATTTTGTTTATTTGGAGCTGATATTCTCTATGCTATCACTTAACTCGCTCCTCAGATTAACCTAGTCTTTGTTTCTAAGGTCTCTGTTTGCTCATGGAGGAGCAGACTGTAGATCTCTCATTTGACTGCCAACTTTTGTTCTTACCTAAGCTCTGATAAGAGAGAAGATATCTAATTTTTTACAGTTTAGTGATCTGTTTTGTTTAAATCAATATATTGAAAAGATTTTAAGTTTAACATGGGACTACTTTACAAAATTATAAATTGAGTATGTTTTTCTTTCTAAGTCTTTGAAATACAATGTTCAGTATACTTTAAGCAAGGGACCAGTATTCATAATTTATCAAGAATTGCAGAAATTAAATACCAAGGAAATAAAACAGCCAAATCAACAAATGGGTAAATGAATTGAGTAGACAGTCTAAAAGAAAACAAAAACAAAAATGGCCAATAATTACATTAAAAGGTGTTAAACATTCCTAGCCATTAGAAAAATGGAATTAAAACTACATGGAGATAGCACCTTACTGAAGACAGAATGGCTCCTGAGAACAGCCTGACAACAGCTAGAGAGGGTGTGGTGAGAAAGGCACCCTGTTCACTGTGGCAGTACAAATTGATACAGCTATTGTGCAAATCAGTTCAGAAGTTTATCAAAAAGTTAAAACATAAGTACCAGATGGTTTGTTATTTCACTCTTGGGCATATGCCCAGAGAATTGCATAGCCTATTAAGATATTTGTGTTTGTTACTGCTTTATTTACAATAGCTAAGAAGATGAATAGATAATGAAAATTTAGTATATGTAAGTACTCTTCAGCTCTAAGTGGGAAAACTTACAGGAAAATGGATGAACTTAGAGTTTATAATATTAAGCAAGGTCACACAATTCCAGAAAGAAACAACCTACATGTTCTCATGTGCAGAATCTAATGTGTGCATATGAAACAAATGTGTATATGGTACAGTATAACATGAAGAAGAAGTAAGAAAGGCTCTAAGTAGACAAGGAGGGACTGTGCAGGTGATGGATGTGAGCTGCAGAGGATATGAAGTTAAGTTCTGATTCTGTGCTAGACTAGGTTTTTTGTCTTGAGTTGTGGGTAAGTGCTTAAAATACTGAAAATGAAATTTAATCCATAGCTCCACAGCTCCTGTTCCTAATGCCTATTCTATTATATAAAACTTATAGTTGTATGGACTTTGGCTCTGGTTACTTTGTGTGTGATGTTCTTATTTATTTGCAAGTTTTGTTTTTTTTTATAATGAAGTTTATAAATTTAGGGAAAAAAACGTTCATTTTGCATATAAGAAATTCAGAGCAGCCACATTTCATGAACTTAAAGGCCACATGTGCTAAGTGACTATTGTATACCAGTCAGTGCATTCACAGTTCTGGGCAATTTTAGATTTCTGGGCATTAGCAGGAAAGGTTACTGTAATTCAGAAGAAAGTTCAGGTCACAACAGATAATTTAGTAAGTTACAGTGAGTGTCTTCTCTTTCTTGAACCTTTTGAACTTAATCTGAATTAAACTGTAACCGTGTGCAAAATCCTGGCTTAGGTTTCTTCATTAGAAAAATAAAGAAATATCATATATTCATCCCCTTCCTCTGTCAGCAGATTGTAAGGTCCCCGAAGCCAGTCTTGTTCACCAGGATCTACCTAACACTTAGCAAACAGCCTAGGACAGCAGTGGTGGGCAGAGCTGAGCAGCTCTGCTGGGAGAATGGACTACTCAAGTCCTATGTGGGAAATAACTGCTGTTGCATATGAGGTTGTGACAAGGAAAAAGGATCTGCTTCCCTTGGGAGAAAATTGTGTCTGAAGTGATGAATCTCTGACTGATTGGCCTGAGGCAAACAGGCAAATAGATTGGGGAACACTAGGTAAAGACTTGGGGGGAGGGAGTCAGTTCCATGTTTAAAGACCCTAAGTAGACACATAACATAGCGTGCCTCTAATCTCAGCATGTGGTAGGCAGAGAGGCAGGCAGATTACAGGACAGCCAGGCAGACAGAGAAACCCGGTCTCAAAACCCACAAAAAACTGGAGAGATGGCTCAGTGGTGAAAAGCACTGACTGCTCCTCCAGAGGTCCTGAGTTCAATTCTGATCTTAAAACCATCTGTAACAGAATCTGATTCTCTCTTCTGGTGTGTCTGAACACAGTGACAGTGTACTCACATTAAATAGATAAATAAATAAGTAAATAAATAAATACCCCAAAACAAAGAGCCCAAGTCTAGGGGTATGAGTGGAGGAGTTGATGGAAGAGGGATGGTGCTGAAGTGGTTCTTGAAATAAGCCTACCCTGGTATGCCAGGCATTCTACAGGAAGCTGACTGGAGACCAAAACTAGCATGCAGCCAATGCAGACGGACTTAAGTCATCTAAGAAAAAACAACTGGCAGGGCAAAGCTGGGCTGTCTTGAGTCTCTGTGAAGGCCTCTGCTAACTCTATGAGAATCTCTGAGACTCCATGCCTCTTCCAGTTGTACAAGCTGAGGTGAGAGGAGTAGATCTTCATTTTTCGTGTAAGCAATCTAGAAGTGAGATTTGCTTTGGGGGAAGGACTTGTGTGAGAAGATGCGATTTCTTAAAATGTTCATTTGTTCATTAAAAAGACTGCAGAATCATCTGCTGAAAGGAGAAGGAGGAAATATTGCTGTGGGAGACATTGTCAGCGATCTCAGTGCTTAGTGTAGTCTCTGATAAGTTTCCCTCCTTAAATAAACAACTCCACCCATGCTCTTGAAAGCAATCCTAATTAAATGCACTGGGCCTTGTTTCAAAGACAAGAAAGAGAACAAAAGGAAGGAAGACTGGGGAAGAAAAAGGGACTTGATGGGAGGGGATAATGTGAAAAGCTATGTTTAAAGAACATGTGAACAAAATTGTGAAAGAATGAAAAAATCTAGCTCTTTAAGAGAACAAGGAAAAGCTATGATTAAGGAAATACTGTGAGCTGCCAAGAACACGAAGGACTTGTTTTCAGTTGGTAAGCATGAGTCCAGGCCTCTACTAGGTCCCTAGCAATGGTCCTGTGCTAATATAGTTTCCCTTTCGGTACAACCACAGGCAGAAGGAGCCCAGTCTGAGTGAACAGTGACACAGGCCTGCCCTGACTTTGGTATGGTCCTTCAGGGCAAGGATGGCCTGGAGTAGCCAAAGAAGAAGCAGGCAGAATGAATGCCCAGTACAAAAGATGGAGAAGCAAAGGGTATAGAATATTACCAAGAGGCCTGGTTCACAGATGAGGCAGGCTAGCTCTCGTGTGCTGCTACAGGTGTAGATTCATCCCTGGGCATGATCTTTCACAGTCTACCGAATCTCATCTGATTCCTTTTGGCTGTAGTTCTAGGGGTAGTATATCTGGGTCATAAGATAGTTCAATTTTTAGTTTTCTTTTTCTTTTAAAGATTCTTTATCTGTTTCTGTAGTAGTAATGCTAACTCATACCCCTTTCAACAATGTGTAAAGATTCCTTCTCCCAACATTTCTCTCAGCGTTTACAATACAATATTTTTGTTTTCTAATGGGGATAGGATGACATTGTAATATAATTTGAAATTGCATTTCCTTGATGACTGAACATGTCAAATGCCTTTCCTACCCTCTTCACTTGTATTTCCTTGATGACTGAACATGTCAAATGCCTTTCCTACCCTCTTCACTTGCATTTCCTTGATGACTGAACATGTCAAATGCCTTTCCTACCCTCTTCACTGGTATTTCTTTTTTTGAGAAGTATCTGCTTAGTCTTTAGGTCGTCTATTGATTGAGTTACTATTTCTTCGGCTATTAAATTATTTATGATTTTTAAAATAATCTGGCTATTAATCCTTTATTGGAAGACTAGCTGCTAGAATTTTCTCCTATTTTTTTAGGCTATCTTGTCACTTTGTTAATTATTATCTTTGTTGAACAGAAATATTTATTTATTTACCTTCATGTAGATTGAACCCAAGATTCTGGGCATTTAAAGAAAGTGTCCTATTACTGACTATACATTTCAGAAACTTTTAAATTTGTTAGCATCTAGTGTGTCAGTTTGGGTTAAGTATCTCAAGGGGGTGGGGCTGGAGAGATGGCTCAGCCGTTAAGAGCACTGACTGCTCATCCAGAGGTCCTGAGTTCAATTCCCAGCAACCACATGGTGGCTCACAACCATCTGTAATGAGATCTGATGCTCTCTTCTGGTGTGTCTGAAGACAGCGATAGTGTACTCAAATAAATAAAATAAATAAATCTTTAAAAAAAAAAAAGTATCTCAAGAGGTAAAAATCTAAGGTTTACCATAGCATTAAAAAGTAATAAATCAAGCAGGTATTTTTTGTTTACTTTCACAAATTAATTAATTTTAAATTTAATTTAAATGTATCTACTATAAATTATATATATATATATATATATATATATATATATATATATATATATATTCAACTATTTCATCTCTGAGAATTTAAAATATATTATTTACATCCCCACCCCCTTTTTTTTTTGAGCAGTGTCTCATAGAGCCTCGGCTGGTCTTGAACTTGCTATATATGTGAGGATGACTTTGAACTTCCCATTCATTTTTCTCTACCTTCTAAGTATTGAGATTATTGGCATGTGCCAACAAAGCCAGTTTGTGATGTGTTGTAGATAAAATCCAGGACTCTGTGCATGCACTCCCAGCCCTGCTTTGTCTAACTTGAGAAGAAGATAAAGCACAGAAACATCATGGGGATAATAAACAAAAGGCATATCCCACTCTGTGCTGTGCTTCCTCTGTTACCCTAAGGCTATATGTGGCTGTTTTCCTGCCATGTCACCCCAGATCTATTTGGGTTTATATCTCCTACTCCCATTATAGTGTCTCTTCCATTCCTTCTGTGGTTATTACAGAAAAGCAGCTAACTCTGGGCTGTGTCTGAGGAAATTATAATTGCAGAAGCATTTAGTGAACTGTGGAGTAGTGACTGAGGGACAACTACAGCTACTGCCAAAGGTTTAATTGCAGAAGCATTTAGTGAACTGTGGAGTAGTGATTGAGGGACAACTACAGCTACTGCCAAAGGTTTTCTTCTCTTATTTACTGTAAACAAACCAACCAACCAAACAACCTGCAGCTGTTTACTTTTTTAGATCAGTCACCAGAGGGAAGTGTGTGTCTGGTGAGAAAGCAGTTAGAGGAAAAGCTTATAGAAGCCTTTGTGGTTCTCTTAGGCTCAGAAGATGGTGTCCCAGCAGGAAGACGTGGAAAGTCTGTGCAGCCCAAGCTGGATTTCCCCAAAGAGACAGTAAAAGCAGCTCACGGAGCCCTGAGTCTCTGATGAGTTCAGGCCACCAGAGAGGCCAGCCCTGGGCAGTGTGTATGTCCAGTGAGGCGTGAAACAGTGTCTCCAGGCTTTTGTTCAGTAAGCTGACCAGCTTGGGCAGGAAATCCACTGGAGATGGTTCTGAATTAGGTACTACAAAGTTATGAATGGCCCGTCTGCTTCCAGGGCAGAGCCGTTGGATCTCTTGAGTCCTCTAACCTCATTTCTAGATGCTTCAGTGCTCAGGGGTGTGGGTGGGAATCAGATCTTATTATGCATTGTTTTCAGAAGGAATAATCAAGGGGAAGACCCAGATAAAGCATTGCTTTACTGAATTTCCATTTGGGCCATTCATTGCTAGTGAAGCATTGGTAAAAATGCACAGAACCTGCTATTCTAAAAACAAAATCCATTAAAAGTGATATAATAAAGGTAGAGATTGTGTGCTGAAAACTAACAATAATGTATTGGAAATGACTTTGTCTCTCCAAGGTGCAGGACACACACACTGCTGGGTGTGTTTTAGACAGTACTCACAACCTGGCCTCTGGTACTAGAGGGTACTGACTGTGCTCAGTGAAGTTCCATGCTTTCCAACATGTAACTGCGACTTACACGTGCTTCACAGTAAACCCCCCCCCCCAGTCTGTTTGATGAGTAAGCAAACAGAAGATTGGAAGTTATTTCACCTGCTCAAGGTCATACTCATAGAGGTAAATTTATTATTAAGTGATGCCTAAATGTCACACTGGTCCCTGCTGAGTTCTGAGAATCTCAGGGTATAGATGGAGAATGAGACTGAAATTATCGAGAGGTCCTAGCTAAGCATTTCTGGTAAGCTGCCTAAAGAAATCTCAGAAAAGGAAATTGAAATCTTAGTGTCTCCAGATGTGAGTTTTGATTTTTTTTTTTTTTTTTGCCATTGAAAAGCAATAATCAATCCCTTTTCTACTTTTGTATAGTGTTGGATCCCAAAGGACCTTCCATATATGTAGTAAGCTACAGAGATAGGTTTGAATTTGGGTCTTCTGATTCAGAAACCTATCTTTACAGTTGTGTAAAAGAAAAAAATATAAATAGGACATTGGGTTGAAAGTATGAAGTAGGGGTGTGAGAATTACAACCAAATCCCAATTAAACTCTGTTTCAAATCAGAGATGAATGAAGGAAGCACCTTTTCAAGCTGAGAGCACTGAGTTAGAACCGGTGCACTAGCGATTGTCCTGCCTTTCCTCTAGTGAAATGCTAAATTACTTAAACAGTATAGACAAATTGAAAACACAAATTACTTACATTTGAAACTTTTACCACAATAACAAATCATACTGATAGTTTTTAAAGCTTTAATTGAATATAAAGGAAATTTTAAAACTTTATATGTCCCAGTACAGGGGAATGCCAGGGCCAAGAAGTGGGAGTGAGTGGGTAGGGGAGCAGGGTTGGGGGAGGGTATAGGGGACTTTTGGGATAGCATTTGAAATGTAAATGAAGAAAATATCTAATAAAAAATTTAAAAAAGAATTTGAATATAAAGCAAATTTTAATAAACTGTCAACTTCAGATGTTGATATTTTAAATTTATCTTGATCAAAACAGTAAGATGTACTTTTATTTCCAAATATCAGTGGTTTCAATTATCTTCAATATGTCTCTGACAGCTATCTCTCTGTCTGTCTGTCTGTCTGTCTGTCTGTCCATACACACACACACACACACACACACACACACACACATCTATCTGTCTGTCTGTCTATCTATCTATCATCTATCTATCTATCTATCTATCTATCTATCTATCTATCTATCTATCTACATACCTACTTTCATACCTACCTACCTAGCCTTTCTTTTAGAAAATAGAGCTATTGTCATCTATCCTTCTTTCACGTTAAGCTCTCTTTTCATGACAGAGATGGTGAAACTGGAGAAAAAAGCCAGGAAGCTCATTCTTGATCAGGTACTAGCCTGAGTTGGCTAACTTAACTCATAGGATGCTAGGTTCTCCTTTTATAAAAAGGAAACAGAAGAATTTTGGAGTTAGGATGAACTGAAATAATAATAGTCTACAAAAAAAATGGAATTGTACACAAAGGTGAAGCATTCTTATTGGCCAACTGAATTCATTCATTAAGAAAACAAATTATTGTAAGTAGATGTCCAACTCAAATTCTTTGTACAGATGGTCTAATTAACACTTATAAGGATGATTAAGAGAACAGAAAAACATATTTTGTCTACAACTGTTATTCAAGCACATATACTGTGCCCTGAATGTAGCAGGTGTTCAGTGGATATTTGTAAAATAATGTATACATGATTTATGCAAGATCTATCAAGATTTGGCTCTACTCCAATACTGGCTTCTGAGTAGGAATTGCATTTTAGCCAGAAAGAACAAGAATGGGCAAAACTAGAGAATGAAAAATTAAGGGCACACTTGGAATCACAAGTGGTCCACTTTGCCTTGAAGAAGCAATACTGTGATCATGTCTATGGAAGCCAGATCCTAAAGGGTTTTTAAAACCCTGCTAAGAAATTGAACTTTTGTCCTAAAAGTACCCAGGAACCTTATATCACTTTAAACATAACAGAAACAATACTTTTAAAAGAACTATAATATGTATCAATGTGACGAGTGTTTTACTTCAACTCGATTATTACTTCAAACAAAAAGCAGGCAAGTTGGTCCTGGCCACAGGGAGACAAGCCATGAGGGAAGATATGCTTCAGGACCCACGATTTCAAATGTAATACAACTAAAGAGTTAAAGTTGTTTTCCATTTAGTTAAGCATGAAGAGTCACCAAGTATCTCTGGTGTGCAGATCATGGATAGCCATCACAGAGACTAATGGGAAAGCTGAAATTCAGTGTTTAAAGTTTCTTCAGAAAGACAGACATTTATACACGAACATTTACTTTAGAAATCTTAGCAAAGAGAGTCAGTCAGAGAATGTAGGTGGTTAGGTGGAATGACTGAGAACAGACATAGAAGAAGTTGGGCAGATCTGAAAGCGGTTGGAGTTGGGGAGAGGAGGGATAGGGTCTTAAAACACACTTCTTAATGAAGTTCAAAATGTGGTCTCTCTGCCCCTTCCTAGAACTAAGAACAAAGCACACACTGAAGGAGTTACAGTGATCATGTGTGAAGCTGAATCAAAAGGATGGACCAACCAGAGACAGCGGCTGCCAGGGATCCCTCCCATAATCAT
>LR753338.1:725039-735114 GCA_902729485.2 Mus minutoides
CAAGGAAGGAGCTAGAGAAAGTACCCAAGGAGCGGAAGGGGTCTACAACCCTCTAGGTGGAAGAATAACATGAACTAACTAGTTCCCCCTGCGCTCATGTCTCTTGCTGCATATATGGAAGAAGATGGCCTAGTTGGCCATCATTGGGAGGAGAGGCCCCTTGGTCATACAGACTCTATATGCCCCAGTACCGGGGAACTCCAGGGCCATTACGTGGGAGGGGGTGGGTAGGGGAGCAGGGCGGGGATGTGGGAGGGTAAGGGAACATTTCTGGATAACATGTGAAATGTAAATGAAGAAAATATCTAATAAAGAGAAAAAAAACACTTCTTGCATGAAATTTTTAAAGAACTAAATTCTTAAAAAGGGATAAGGACTTTGTGTGAGGACATAATCTTTTCCAAGGAAAGTTGACAGGAATAATTAAAAAAAAAAAAAAGAGTCAGGCAGTGGTGGCGCACGCCTTTAATCCCAGCACTTGGGAGGCAGAGGCAGGTGGATTTCTGAGTTCGAGGCCAGCCTGGTCTACAGAGTGATTTCCAGGACAGCCAGGGCTACACAGAGAAACCCTGTCTCAATTTAAAAAAAAAAAAAAAAGATACATATCTGAAATTCATGACCTAGGTACTTACGTCATATCCAAGATCACACAGACATAAAATGACATGTTGAAAAATACAGCTCAAAACTAATATCTTTTGATAAAAGTTTTATAGATTTTATATTTCCAAATTTTTATTAACATGTATTGATTATACATCATGGAGGAGTATCACACAGGAAGGGAGAGAAAAGAGAAGCCTAAGGGAGAGGATATGGGAGGGAGAGCTAAACCAAAGGGCTATTTGAGGAGTTCATGGAAATCTATGCAGAATAAGCTTCTTAAAACATACACACAAATGAAAAAAATCTAAACAGAATCGCCAAACACCAGGGAAGCTGAAGCTCTGACTCGACATCTCTTGTCTCCAAATGAAATCTGCAGTGTTGAGAGCGGGTCACATCCCTGTGAATGGGTGGGTCTCTGCACCTGTGTGTGTTTCTTGTACTTTTTCTTTGGTTCTATTTAAGTTTTTTGGTTTGTTTTGTCTTGTTTAGGTTTGTTTGCTTTTATATCATCATCTTCGTCATTGTTATTAGATGTCTGTTTTTCTAATGCGAGAAAGAGAGGGTGTCGATTTGGGTGAGTGGGGAAAGTGGAGGATCTGGGAGGAGTTGAAGAAGGGGAAACTGTAATCAGAATACATGGTATTAAAATCCGTTTTCAATAAAGGTAACTATACGTTAGCCTATATTGATTATGCTTTTTGGGATTCATTACGGTATTTTTGTGCATACATATAATGCATTTTAATCACCATTATCTCTGTTACCATCTCCTGTTCTCATGGATCCTCTCCCTCTTTCCGGTACTCTATTTTTCACTCCCCACAACTACCTTGTCTTTCTGATGACCCAATGAGCTTCATTAGGGTTTCTTATGGGGCTCTGGGTAAGGGATTCTTCATCAGAGAATAAGCAGTTTACCAGTGGCTACACAACTGAAGAAATTGCATCCCCTCCCCCAGTCACAATTAACTATCCACTGATACCCAGGGAGGAGTATGGGCCTCATGAACCTCTCCCCTCTATCTGCCATTATCTTTTTATTGGTCTCAAGGAGGGGTTGGCTCATGAACTCTTCCATGGTTTCTGGGCTGCTAGTTACAACTGTATAGGATCAAAAATGTAATAATCATGGCATGTCCTGATTGTGTTTGTCCATAATCTTCTTCCTCTAGCTTTTACATTCTTTCTGACCCATCATCTATGATATTCCCTCAATCTTGGAGGTGGTGATGTAGAAGCCTTAAATGTGGTTGAGCCTCTCCGAATGGCTGTAGAGATAACTCAGTAGCTAAAAGCACTTGTCATGCAAGCATGATAACCTGATTTCAGAACCCTATAACCATATAAAAGCTAGATGTGGTGCTAAGTGTTTGTAACCCTAGCACTCCTACAGTGAGCTGGGAATTAGATGGCAGCTAGACTGGAACACACAGTGTGATGGCAGAGACAAGGGAGACCCTCTCTCAAACAGAATGGAAGGCATGGACTGACACCCAAGGTTATCTTATGACACAGATGCCCTGTGGCATGTATATGCCCTCACACATGAATTTGTGTGTATGTGTGTGTATCACAAACATATACATAAGTAAATAAATAAGTATTTTTAAAACCAGTCCCTCCCTCTCAGTGCTTTGACTAGTTATAAGTCACTGCAGTTTTTGCTCCTCACTACAAAACTGAGCTACTCTGACCAAAGCTGGTGGTACCAGTAATCTATGTGCATAAATGTAATTATTTAGGGAGCAGTCTGAAGGTATATCAAGTCTGTTTAGTGAGACAATAGCAACGACGTCTCCACCATGGCCTGTGATATCTCCAGCATAGGGTTTTGATCAGGTGTACAGTGCCAGCTATGAATTGGGACTCCAGTCTAATCAGAGAGCAGTTGGTTACTAACACTCATTAATTGACTTGCCACTATCACACCAGTGGGCCCATCTTTCCTGTCTAGTTGCTAGTGTAGATTCAGGGGTCACAGCAAAATATGACTTTTGATGATAATTCTCCCCCAGCAACCCTAAGCAAGCCTCTTACATCTTTGAGTTCCAAGATATTTATTTATTTATTTATTTATTTATTTATTTATTTATTTATTTATTTATTGTGTACAAGTACAAACAGGGGGAGGGGAGGAGGAGGAAGGGAGAGGGAAAAAGAGCACATTTGTATGTACTTTTGCCATGGAGCAAGTGTGGAGGGAGGCTGAAGGACAAAGCTTTAATGTCTGTTTTTCCTTCCCTTTGAGTCAGGGACTCTTGTTTTTCTTCTGGGTACCAGGCTAGCTGGCCTGTGAACTTCCAAGGATTCTCTTGTCTCTACCTCCAATTTCCCTGTAGGAACACTACAATGATAGATACTCTTATTGTGCTTCTAGTTTTCCTGTAAGTTCTGGGGGCTTGAATTTGGGTTTTCTTGCCTGTGCAGCAAGTGCTTTTTTTTTTTTTTTTTTTTTTCCCTGAGAGCCATCCTCCCAACCTGTTTTTGAAACCATAAAATGAAATCCAGTATTCTCGATACCACCTTCTTAAGTAAGGAACTTCATCCACATAGCTTTTTGCAATAGAGCTTTAGAAAGACGTCCTTTATTTCTTTCTGAGTACTTTCTTGTATTGTTATACAGCTCTTGAACAGCATGTCATGAAACTTACTGAGATGAGCTTGTGCTTCCTTGGCACCTAAATATGAGAAACCTCATTTTCTTATCCTAGTCAATTTCACAACAGTAGGTATAAGAACATGGCGATGCTATATTTCAATTAAAATTACTGGCACTGCAGCCAGGATATAGCATTTCATTAAGGTCATTGGTAAAAGAGAAGTAGATTTGTGTTTTAAGATCTAGGATTCTCCAAAGCACACAGAGTCAAGGAAAAACAGGGCTCCTTGCTCCCCCAGCAGCTGCACAGATTTTCTTCTTCTAATCCAGAGCAAATGGGAGTAAATGACAAGGCAGGGTGTCTAAGTAAAAACCACAAGGCTGGTTGAGGGTTGTATTGCTGGTGTTAGGATAGGAGGAGCCAGCGGCAGCATGGCTCTGGGTCGTCAATTAAATCATCAGATGTCAGCTATCAACTTTCTCCTGTAGTGTAAGAAGAGACTCCCCCATTTATGATTTCTCCCCATTTATGATTATTTTCCCTCTTTTCATAAAAATAGAAGGTGGAACATGTCCTCAAAAGAGCAGCTTATTGTGATTCCATTTACTTCCCTGAGAATGATGTAAGCTATTCAACAATGATGTGCTGAGAGAAAAGGAAAAAAGAGTTAGGACACACATGCTTGGGATGGGTTGTAGGCACTAAGTAATTCATTTCATTAAAATAAAAAGCCTAATCATGTGCCTGACTTTAATTACAGGAATAAAATTAATATGAACCCTGTGGTGTTGTGGTACAACTAAAATTTTACTAAAAATTGTTGAACACTTAAAATTTATGAACTTTATAGCATGTAAATTATATTTCAATAGTTATTAAAATAATTGCCTGGGGACACTAGCTCACTAGCACAGTAGCTGAACTCTTGCCTAACACAGAATGGATTTAAGTCCTAGTTAGAATCCTCAGCAGCACAGATATTCCTCCTTCTTCTCTTCCTCTCCTGTTGTTTGGTGTATATAGCTAATGAAATTGTAGCAGAAAAGAAAGAAAATTAAGATATACAATTCATAGTCAGCCATGGTGGTTCACATCTGCGATTCCAACTCTTGCAGACTAGAGGCAGGAGAATTGCTGTGAGTTCAAGGCTAGACTACTCTGAATGTTTGGACCAATGTAACTACCTCAACCCTGTTCAGTACTCAGCCCACTGACAGTGCCACGCGGGTGTTGAAGTACCTATGGGGGACTTGTGATTTTGGAATAATGACTCGGAATATCCTGGCTAATATGAGAATAATTATAACTGAAGAGAACACATAACTTATCTAACCTGGGACAGGTTTGGAGCTCAAAACATGGTTTTATTAATAATGATGCTGTAACAACAGACGTAAACAACAGATCATACGCATAGTCTCTCTAATTCCAAATATTGTCTAATAATAAAGCCAATGTTTATTTGCAACTCTTGCATGTTTTATAATTAGGATACAAGATGCAGCTCCAGGGCAGGGCACTTGCCTGGCACACATGAAGCCTCAAGTTCTGATCTTGGCACTACAAAACCCTAGAAGATCCGCTTGACTTCTGCAGTTACAGATACAGAGATCTGCTGCCCCCTTTCCAACCTTTCCTCACACAACACAGATTTATTGCACTCATATTTCTATGATTCACACCAAGAAGAGAAGAGATAACAATAAAGACAGTGCGTTTGGTGGGGGGGGGTCTCAAGAAACTCTGGCTCTAGTTTTCGAAACAGATTCCCCCATACAGTGACACTTCCTGTCCTCGGGGATAGTCCTCCCCAGCTTTCTGATTCCCCAAATTAAGTCTTGAAGTCAGAACAAGTTTCAGGCAGGGGTAGGAAGCTATTCCTAGTAAGGAGGCAAAGGGCGCCTGGACCCAGGGTTCTGCTTTGAGAAACACAGTGAAATGCAGCCTTACCTCCACCAGTCTGTGCAAGTTTGGGGGAGGTCCCCTAGTGTACCAAGAGAAAAATGTCCAGAAGTGCCCACTGACTTGTGAGTGACACCGCAGAACCAAGCAATCCCTTGTGTGGTTGCCTGGAACCCACTCTCCTGGCTCAGGGGGCTTGTTCTCATGTTCTTTACTCTTCCAATCCATATTGTATACACTCGACAAACAAATTCCTCAGTCCTATCCACCGCATAGCCAGTTCCCTGGAGTCATGGCCACTTTTGCTCTGCTTTCTCTCCTTGGCAAGAGTGGATGTCATGGTTCAAGTCCCATGTAAGCCAGGCCACCCAGCACCCAGCCTGCCTGCCTTGGTGTCCTTGCTCTCTAGTACCATGTCCCCTGCTTTCGCCACTGGCCATTTTATTACACCCCAATTCCCTGTCTATGTTGCTCTTCACAGCCAACTTCATCTCCTCACTTAAATACATACCTTGAGAATGCCCTACTCACAAACAAGTTTTAGGGGTGGGAAGCTACTCAGGCAGGGTGGAGTTTCTCTGACTGCCTCCTCATAGGGGCCCACAGGCAACTCTGCCCAGCCTTCCCTTCACCTGCCTGGCCTCTGGAATTCCTATTTTCTGCTTCTCTTCTCCTGGCCACTCTTGGTTTCATCTTGTCTCTTTCTACTTCTGTGTCTAACTTGTAAATATTGGAGTCCCCAGGCCTCTGCATGGGCTCCCTTCTCATTTCCACACAGAAAAGAGAGTCAGTGACATCATTATTAACAAGTAAATGATCTGCACCCACAGATAATGTCATTCCATCCATGACTTTATGTGACAGTTACACAGAAACACAACATTACCTAGAGTTTATTTATTTACTTATAGAAAGGTATAAGAGCCCTAAAAATACAGATAACCATATCTAGAGAGATTAAACCAGACCCAAGTTTACTACCTAGAAATAATCACCTTGAACATCATGCTGTGTATATTTTGTGTACATTCACATAATCGTGTATGTGTATATAAATGCAGTACATATTATAACAAGTTCTTTTATGTTGTAGCATTGAGCCCTTGTACATATCCTTTGGTCCCAACACTCCTCCTGCATTATTTCTGGTCACTTAGACTATTTTACAGTGATGATTGCCCCATAATTTATGTAACCCAAGCTATTCACTCTCTTCTCTCCCGATTTATTCTTCCCACCCCTTTCTGTATTAGGGATGGAATACAGGGTATGACTCATAGCTAGGTGGGCTAGAACCGAGACGGGTAACTAACCCAACCCCAGCTTTGTCTGTCTGTCTGTCTTTCATTTTATTTATTTTAATGCTTTTGGTTTTCGAAGCATGTTCTCCTCTGCAACTTAATATGCAGCCCAAGATGGCCTCAAACTCCTGGCAATCCTCTTGCTTCAGCTTCTAAATGCTTGGGTTACAGGCAAGAGCTACTACACCTGGCTCCCTCATTCTTAGTTGAAATTGTGTGTCCAAAGTTTTGCTAGTGCAGAAAAGGTAGTGGTGCACACTTCTGGCAGCACTGTCTGTAGATCGTTGCGTGTTAAATGCCAGGAAACTCCTAGATTGAAGCACTGAGTCGGACTGAGGATTGCACACTAAGAGTCCCAGGGTCCCTAAATCGCCTGCCTCTTGCTGAAGGCCAGGAGAACAAACAGCCCCTGCACAGGCCTGAGGCTGACCAGCTGTCCTCAGTGCGGCCAAGGAGCGGGGCGGGACCCAGGGCCTTTGTCTGTCTGGCCCAGTGCTCCCGGCCTGCGCGCCTGCCAGAAGGGTGTAGCGTTGGCTTGAAGCGAGGCGGCTGTGGCCCGTGTTGCACAAATGCACAGCCTGACCCACAGCGGCTGCCAGCCTTTGTGTTTGCTAGACACCAGATGGAGCAGAATTAGGGATGGCACCCACGGGTCAGATGGCAGGTGTCCCTGCAGACCCTCTGCTGCTGCTGCTGCTATAGGCATTTGGCGGGAAAAGAAAATTAGAAATGAATAAAATAGTAAAAGAGCCGTCTTCTCTGACAGGCCCTTTGAACAAATGTCTTGTTGACTTTGTGTGTACTTGTGGGGAGGAGTTGTAGCTCAGAACAGTCTCTTACCTTCTGAGATGAAAGCCAGTTGCCTGTGCAATCTGGGCCAACGAATGCGGGAGAGTTCCATCTGGCCTTTGAGGGCAGAGACCAGGGCGATGTTCGCACTCCAGCGAACACCGAGCACCCGCTGGTCCCATGGGACATTGTTAAGGCGATTCTGAGTGCAAGGATGTCAGAAATGATGGATTATGGATTCATGCTGAGTCCAGGGCTGCCCCAGCAACTCCTACAGAGTGTGCACGTGCAGACAGGAGGACTCTGGCGAGAAGGCAGAGACACTGAGATCTTCAACTTTCCCCCCAAGTACATCTGGACCAGAGTTTTTGGCAGGAAAGAGGAGATGGGCATCTCCAAAGTGGGCTTATAGTTTGACAGGAGAGTTGGATAGGGGCCAGTAGAACTTCCTGCTCTGCCTGTAGTCATCTACATAATTCTGGTGAACACAGCTTATCCAAGGCCTGTAGCTAACTAAGGCAGTGGGAAATGAATCATTTGGATTTGAACAGGAGAGGCCAGCTGTAAAATACTCCTGCCCTGGGACAGAGCTTTTTTTTTTTTTTTTTAATTAGATATTTTCTATATTTACATTTCAAATATTTTCCCTTTTCCAGTTCTCTCCTTCAGAGCCCCCTATCCCCCCCTCTTCCCCCTGCCTCTATGAGGGTGCTCCCCCACCCACATACCCATTCCCACCTTCCGGTCCTGGCATTCCCCTACACTGGAGAATCAAACCTCCTCAGGCCCAAGGGCAGCTCCTCCCACAGATGTCCAACAAGGCCATCCGCTGCCACATATGTGGCCTGAGCCATGGGTCCCTCCATGTGTATTCTTTGGTTGGTGATCCATTCCCTGGGAGCTCTTTGTATGTGTGGGTCTGGCCGGTTGACATTGTTGTTCCCTCCATAGGGTTGCAAATCCCCTCAGCTCCTTCAGTTCTTTTTCTAACTCCTGCATCAGGGACCCTACTCTCAGTCCAATGGTTGGCTTTGAGCATCTGCTAACAGAAGGTTTTTATTTTTTTGTTTTATTTTATTTTATTTTATTTTATTTTAATTTTTAATGACTTCCATCCTACTGACTTGCCCTCTTCAGGTGGGTGTTTGCTTTAAAAGGCCCATCATAGATTCAAAGATGATCTGGTCACTATAGCGTGCCCCTCTCCCCTCTTCTTTCTCCATGTTCATGATATTTTTATTGTTACTGGAGAGTAACAGTCAGTTCAGGTGATACATGTGATGGTGCTCAGCACCAAACACCTCCTGGTGTGTGTGTGAGCCTCAGGAGAGAGGGTGAGTGCCCAGCAGTGGCTTCCTGCTATGAAGCTAGCTGACAGACCTCCCACTAGGGGACCTGAAAAGCTGCTTCTGCCATATTCGTCCACAGTCGCCTGCTTGGATCCTGCTTCCTTACTAACTGATGTTGAGACTATCGCAGAGAACATGGACAGGTGTCTATGTGTGTTTGGTGGTATCACCGATCTTCTAAAATGATAAATCTGGGCATGGTGGCTCCCAGCATGTGGAAGACTCAGGAAGGAGGATTGCCCTGAGCTTCAGGCTGCTCTGGGCCTTAGAGTGAGACTCTACTCAAATAGACAAACAAAATCCCAAACAAGCTAAAGAGTTAAATCTGTGGAACGAGACAGCGCAGTGTCACAAAGATGTCTGGGGCGCTTGGAGGGCTGACTCCTGCACACACTGCACCCCACATTCACTGCTACATGGTATGACCTTGGATGATAAGTCCTTAATCTGCTGATGCTCTCTTTTACCCCCCCTCCTTCCCCATCCTACATTTGAGGTGCTTCAGTTTCTTTATTGGTAATCAGAAAGGAGGCATACCCAATTCGCAGGGTCAGGCTAAAGATGGACCAAGGTTTGTGAAAATCAAGGCAGCATGGGATAGAGATGACTGTGATGATGGTGACCATGGCCTTCTCTGTACCTATGGTGGCTCTTCCCAGAGATTTAGTTACTCTCCTCTGTTTTCCCCTCCTGAAACAGGCAGCCATTTTTTAAATGTCTCTATTAGAACAGCGTTTGGTTACCTTTACCCTCATGTTTACTTCTCTGACTCAGATATTCAATACTAGCCATTTACCACAACAAGCCACTCATCACTTAAAACGGAGGCTGGTTTGAATCGGAATGTTATCTATGTGCAGAAAATGTACCATACCAGATCTATAGGATTTAGTTTTTTTAAAAGTTATACATACATATATATATATATATATATGTATATATATATATATATGTGTATATATATATATATATATATATATGTGTGTGTGTGTGTGTGTGTGTGTATAATCATATTTTGTATACTTTAAGGTAAGTTAAATTGACTTGAAAAGTGTGGCATCTAAAAAATTAAGCTTATGCACATGAAGTGCATTAAAAAGACAATCCTATTATGAAAAAAAAAACACTACTGTTCACTGTCCAGCACTCAAGCCCCCTCAGAAAGCTGGCTGGGGAAAGTGACAGGGTGGGTTGGTGGATCAGAGGGCAGTGACAGGATGCTCTGATCTGTCATTGCCTTCTCCTTGAGAAGTCCAGTCCTGGTTTCAGTGTTTCCTGGATGGCCACAGTGAGGCTGAGCTCAGGGGAACCAAATCTGTTCTGAGATGGAAGATCTGGCTCTGTGCCATATCTTTTTAGCACAGGTTATTTGAGAAATTCCAGATCAAAAGGTAGATGTGATGCTCTGTGTTTTTGTGAGCTGTCTCTGCTGATGACTTCTAATTTGCATGTGCTCCCGTCATTGCCTTACCTCCCTGGCTTCTTCTTTCTCCTTGATAAATTTGTCAAAGCCGAGGGAGGCTAA